>CAUYLG010027570.1:0-47628 GCA_963573385.1 Cacajao melanocephalus | reverse complement strand
TCCACTCGCTCTCTGTGCTTTCACTGGGAGCTACAATCCTGAGCTGTTGTTAATCGGCCATCTTGGATCTCTCCACCTCATTCTTACTTTTATGCTGGCTTTAGTCCCAAGGTTCATGGAGAGGGAAAATGGCTAGTAGCAGCTTCAGGCTTATATGTTCTTATCAGCTAATGTGGATGGCTCCATTCTATTCACTAAAAAGTCCTGGATGAACTCTGAACACACCTGCTGCCTGGCCAATTACTTTTCTTTCTTTCTTTCTTTTTTTTTTTGTGACAGAGTCTCATTCTGTCACCAGGCGCCAGGCTGCAGTGCAGTGGCAGGATCTCAGCTCACTGCAACCTCCGCCTACCGGGTTCAAGCAATTCTCCCTCCTCAGCCTCCCGAGTAGCTGGGACTACAGGCACGTGCCACCATGCCCAGCTAATTTTTGAATTTTTAGTAGAGACAGGGTTTCACCATGTTGGCCAGGATGGTCTTGATCTCTTGACCTCATGATCTGCCTGCCTCAGCCTCCCGAAGTGCTGGGATTACAGGCGTGAGCCACCGCACCCGGCCTGCCTGGCTAATTTCTAAACCAATCACTGTAGGTAGTGAAAGGGAATGACAGGTCTAGATTACTTGCCACTAGTAACATTAAACTCATTCAAAGAACATGGACTTGGAGTGGTGCTTCCTTAAAGGAAAGTCAGAGCTATTGTGCTAGGGAAATGATAATTGTGTAGCAGCCAGCCAGCAAAAATAAGATAACACATCTGTTTGTAATTTTCCATGGAGACCCTTCCTTCAGCACCTCCACAGGTTTAGTCTATCTCTTCGTTCCAGTCCTGTCTACGGTGTTATTTCCTCCATAATGTATATCCTGCCTCAAGTTCCCATTATATTGGGTGAATTTGTTCTCCTCTTCGATTTAATCCAAATGGCACTAATGCTTCTCATGTGGCTTTTATTACAATGCGCTTTTTCTTTGATGTTCCTAAGCATAAGAATTAACTTCCTAAATGCTCCTTAACGGCAGAGACTGTCTCATCATCATAGAATCCCTTAAAGCAACTAGCCCAGGAGCTGGTACTCAGAAGATACATTGTAAATACTTTCTGAATTAGAGTCCCGTAGCAATTTCTTGTTTCTAAAACAATAATTATATTTCAACTGGAAAATAAGACAAAGTGAAAAATGAGCTTCAACTCTATTTCTGTTATAGAAACATCATTCTAGATTTTGCTTTGAAATATTGTGGAACCTGGCCTCGGAAATTGACAGTGAGTTGCATTTAGAGATCTGAGTTCATGTGATAAATAATTAGGGAGCATTTCCTATATGATTGAGCAGAAGCTGTTCCATGTAACTGCCCTCCAAGTCATTATCTTAACATGGTGATTATTTGTTTATGTGAACGGAACAGATTCATAGGAAGCTGATGAAAGACTGGGGAAGAAACATATGTTTGAATGAAAATAATGTTTCTTTGTGAGTGTTTTGGCCATTAGAGTTTCTATGTGATTAATAAACATGTAGGGTAACTGAAAATAATATTTTGGTTCAAGGAGTCGTGTAGCAGGAAAATTATTATACAACAACAAAAGCCATATTTGTCATATTATGTTATATTATTTGACATAAATGAATCTCTGCAGTGGAATTAATCCTGGTATCTAGTAGAGATAAGCAGATGAGGTTAACTATTACTTAACTTTTACAGTTTTAACTTATAATTTATTTCTGGGGAGTAAAATGTAGCCCCAAATTAGAAATTTTTTATTGCTCTTGTGAGTTGAATTGGTTAAGATCTTCTAAATTGACATGCATTAAATATATCTTTTTAAATTTTTGTGGTGAAAATAAAAATTTATTTAATATTTGTTAAATATGTACTGTGTGTTAAGCATTGAATTGGATTAAAAAGGGATTTTTTTTTCTTAAGGAGCTTACTGTTATTTGGGAAATTAAATGCATTTACTTTTAATACATGATAGAAAATAAATGCAAAGAGAAATACAGGTGAAGAGTCTTCAAGAGAGGCAAGTTATATACAGATTTTAGTTCAAAAAAACTTTCTTGATGTAGAGGATTGAGCTTAGCTTTGAAGGATGGTAAGTTTTAAAGATGGGAGAATAAGGCTGACATTCGCTGAGTGTTTACCAAGCAATAGGGTACAATTCTAATCACTGTGTTTTTAAATGTTCACGGTCACTTCATGAGATTGTTACTCTTCTTATCCCTGGAAAAGAAATGAGAAAACGGAGGCAAAAAGTCTAAGCAACTCTACCAAGAACACAGCTAGAATCAGGATATATCTGCAAAGACCCTGACTGAAGAGTCTGTGATTTTAATCACTCTATTGTGGGAAATTCCAAGTATGAGTAACAGCATGGCATAAGAGTAGGGATGGGAGAATGTGACGTGGGTATGGAGAGAACACAGGCCTAGTTTGGCTGTAACAAGTTGTTTCCTGGGAAATGCGTTGAGTAAAAAACAACCAACCAACCAAATAAACAAACAAAAAACATTAGAAGTGACATTAGAGTAGTTTCCAAAGGCTGCATAGCCAAAAAGTTTGCACTTCACATGGCAGGGAATTGAAAGCTGTAGGCAGTGAGTGAGCCAGGGAGCTGTCTAGGATTTGGCTCCCAGAATTAGATCCTAAGACAAGGATTTGAATCAAGTAGTTAATTTGGTAAATGATTCTAGGAAGAACTCCACATGTGTGGGCTGATAAAGTGAGAAAAGGAAGCCAAAGATGTTATGTTATTATGCAGGTATACAATATATGCCAGAATGTGGTGAGTTCTGCTTTAGACCTAGAGAGAGTTCTAGATACCAACATATTCCGTGATAGAAATATAGAAGACCAAAGAGCAAGTAATGAGCACATGTTAGGAATAACTCAGAGCTGAAAAACATTTGTATATAGTCTAGCTCTCAGAGGAGACAGCCACTCCTGCATTTTTATCAATCCTCCTACGAGATTTTACTCTCAGAAAGTATAGAAACGGCTCAACTTGCAAATTTAAACCTTTGCCCCCGACCAGCACTAAATAGTTTATGGTTTGAATTTCCCTTTGGACTGGAATAAATGATAATTACATAAATGTGTGTGTTTGTGTGTGTGCATCTGTGACAAATTTCCACGTGGATCCCATGGTGAAGAAGCCCCTAACCCTTTGTGGTTCAGAATTCAGACTAGAGAATCATATTTTTATTCTGACTACTTTTATCAGTAGATAAAGCTGGAAAAACAAGGCCCATCAAGACAAAGGAGAGAAGCCTTGTTCCTAAATATTTGGGGAAAGACAATAAGGAGTATTTCATCCAAAAACATCAAGATAAGCAAGAGATAAGATGTGTATATAACTCCATGTGACTATAAAAGAGAAAGTTAAGGAGACACAGGTCATTTTTGTCTTAGCAGGGTTGCTGTAGAAAACCAGAAAAGATTCCAGTGTAATGTTACACTTCCAAGAACAGTATTAAGTCATGAAGATACTGGGTGGCTGCCAGGTTTAAAGCACATTATTGTAGGAATCGTAAGAACCTACACATGAAGAAAGTAAAGGCTCTAGCTCTATAAACCATCGAATTCATGTATTCCTTTATGTACACATATATGCATGTCTATAAATTATACATTTATTTGGAGTCTGAATTTTATTTTGAATATACTGAGAAGACATTAAGAAGATTTACTTAAGGACTAATGTAATCAAGTACACATTTAAAAATTTTAGCAGCTTTATTAAGATCTAATTTATATACCATATAATTCATCTATTTAAAGTGTACAGTTTATTGACTTTTAATATACACATAGATGTGTGCGATCAGTTATATAGCATTCTTATAACCCCAAAAGTGAGTGAAGAGTTTAAATATTTCTGATAAGCCCTATAGCACCCACTGATAGATACACCGATCTTCTTATGGCTTGATTTTAAGCCTAGTTAGGACAGATATAGAGACTCCCTTATTCTAAGGTCTAAGGGCTTTACATCTCAGGAATGACTTTTCTCACGTATTGAATGGAATGACCTGAGAGTTCAGCCAGCCCTTCCACTTCAGCCAGTCGGAACTATCATGCTTCCCACCTTTCTGCCTCTTCCTCTATCTCTGTTTATCTGAGAGCTCCTCAGTTTTCTGCTGACCTTCAGACCCTCACCACAGGACATTTCTAAACTTCTGGAGCTCGCCTTTTCTTTTTAGTTCAACTTTTTCCTTAGTATTCTGTCCCACAAATTCCAGTCACCTCAGTAGCCCAATTACCAATATCTAGCCCCTCCTCTAAACAGACTGACATGTTCTGCCTGAACTCTTAACTCTCCAACTCATGACAAGTCTGAGAAGTAACCCAAGGCAGAGAACTTGAAGAATTGAAGGGGCTACTTCAAGTATTTCCTAATAGCGCAGTGTCTAAAAACAGTTGTTGCATGTATTCTATCCACTTTTATATAATAGTGGTTTGGGGTAGGAAGATTTGTAAATACTAGTTTGTTTACCATGGGCAGATGCAGAAGTTATTATAATTATATTTAATTGCCTCCAATAGCTGATGGCTATTTATATCTTCACCTTTGAATAATATTATCAGGGAGATTGAATCTTATGTTGTTTCTTGCTGCACTAGTTATTCACCTTCTCCTAGAAATTCTCAACTGGATAATAGATTACATTATTGGTCCACCAATTATGCATTATTTCCTGCATTGTGTGTAAGACACAGATAAAGAGAAAATACAACATTATTGATATAATGAAAGGAAAATGATCCATAAGAAAAGAGCGTTGATTATTCTTACATGTGTGAGTATACTGGAAGAGCAACAATATGTTACATGAAAAATTTATTGCAAGCCTTATCAATTTCTGTTTGCAGTTTTGTTGTAAGAATTTAGTACAAATTATGATGACTTCTTTTAAATACCATGAATATTGAAGAAAATAGAAAGTAGATGATATGAAACAAAAAGATAATTTATCTTTTGGTTACAGATGAAATACTGGGAACAGACATAATGCAAATAGCCTACTTAGGATCCATTTTAAGGTTATGCTTATTATTATAAAAATAAACACATTACCTCATTAGGGCAGTGATGGAGAACTCAAGTTAAAACAATGAACCCTTATGTCTACACAAGAAATGTATGCCTTAAACGGAACCATAGGAAGAGAGAATGTTTACTGAGGCAAGTATAGCTGAACCATAGGGATAGAAAAAGACATAGTCACAGAAAAAGGTGACGTTGTCATTTTTATAGGTGGTATTGGTACATTTACATACCAGCAATTCATTGTGATAATGGAGCCATATTTAGATAGCTGTGTGTGTCCCCAGCAATAAATATGTATTTCAAACTGTATCCATAATGTAAATAAACAATTGTTTAAAAATTGTATGCAAATTACAGAAAAGATATATGTCTAAACATTTCAAAGGAGTTATGATACTTACTAGTTTCCCCCAATCAGTAAAGTGAATAATATCAAACTTATAAGGCTTATATGATATTTGAATTAGGTCATATAAAAATATATCTTGCAAATTGCCTTGCACATACTCACAATTCAATGTGTTGAATAAATATGCATTTGCATGCAGTTTCAATCATTATCTTTATGTTATAGTTGTGAAAATGTGGCTCAGAGCGTTTGAGTAGCTTGTAAAAGGTCTCACAAAAAGTAATAGAGCTGGTATCCCAACACAGGCCATCTGACTCCTTAAATTAAAAATTATTCAGTGGTACAACTAGTGGTAACTGAGTGCCTACTATATGGAAAGGCCCTTATGATGCACAGCGCAAAAAAAAAAATATATATATATATATATATATATATTAATAACAAAGGCCTATTTTTCACAGGAAATAACTCTGAAAGAGCTTTATTCCAGCTGGAAAAAGAGAATTCATCCCACTTGAGCTCCCTCCAAGCTTCCTGTCTCATCCAAGTGGGAAAGAAGGGTCAAGAGGGGTCAGATCTTCAAGGAAACTTATTGGGAACATGGAAGCAATTAGGAAGGGATCAGGAGATGGGGTGGAGAGAGTTTTACTACTGGAGAAATATTGCTCAAATTAGCAACTCTGAAAACAGGTCAAATAAGAGATTGGAATTTAGTGAGGTTATGGATGACTACCCATCCTCCACACTATAGGGAGCTAGTAAAATAACAATAGATTATAGAAGAAGCAGTTGTGAGATACATAATCCCTCTGAGGATAAATATTTAGGAAAACCCAAGGTCAAGAGAAAGATAACAAAAAGCATACTAGACAAATTTGAAGCTATAACAAACATTTAAAAATCCCAACTTCTAGCCAGATTCACATCAGTCCTTGCATTAAAGGCATGTCTACTTCAGTTCCCTTTAACCAATATCGCATGTCTGGTTTCAGGAAAAAATACAGTGCGTGCCAAAAGGCAATAAAGAACATTGAAGTAATCAGTAATCAGAATCAGACTAAGGTGTGCCATACATTTTCAAATTATCAGAGAGAGGATGTAAAATAACTATGAATAATATATTAGGGCCCTAATGGAAAAAAAATAGACAACATACAAGAACAGATGAATGAGTTAAGCAGAGATTTAGAAGCTCTACAAAAGAATCAAAAGGAAAGGCTAGAAATTTTAAAACAAAACATCATAACAAGAAGGAAGAGTAACTTTGATGGGGTCATCAGTAGACTGTACATAGCTAAGGAAAGACTCAGAGAGCCTGAAGGTAGGTCAAAAGACACTTCCCAGACTAACATGTAGGTAGTATAAAAATAAAAAACAAACAGAACAGAATCACCAAGAACTTTGAGATGCTATCAAAATGTATTCTATATACACAATTAGTATATCAGAAGGAGAATAGAGAACTCAACAGAAGAAATAGTTTAATAATGACCAGCTGGTTCCCAAAATTAATGACAGACATAGAACTACAGATGCAGGAAGCTCAGAAAATACCAAACTGGACACATATTTAAAATCTGACATGTACATATATTGCATTCAAGCTGCAAAAAAAAAAAAAAAAAAGATTAAGAAAAAATTGAAAGAAGTCAGAGAGAGAGAAAAAACATTTCTCTCTAGAAGAACAAATATAAGAATTACAGCATATTTCTCGCAAAAAAATGCAAGAAGAAAGAGCATAAAGTTAAATATTTTGAGAGTTGGGAGGAGGAGAGGAAAATAACACCAATTTAGAATTCCATATTCAGAAGAGTTATTTTAAATTGAAAAATACAAATTTTTCTCAAAGAAACAAAAATAAAGAAAAGTCATAGCCAGTAGACATTTTCCCACACAAAACGTCAGAAGAAGTTCTTTAGTCAGAAGGAAAATGATATAGGTCAGAAACTCAGATACACGTAGAGAAAGAGCATGAAAAAAGGAATAAATTTAGGTAAAATCAAATTTTTTTTTGCTAATTTACACAAATGATAGCTGTTTAAAGAAATGATAGTGATAATGTATTAGGTGATTATATTGAATGAATATGTGAAATGAATGACTGGATTGTCACATGAAATGGAATAATGGAATTGGTAATGCTTTGTCATAAGCTACCTGCACTACATGTAAAGTGTATAGCATTATTTGAAGGTGGACTTGAATTAGTTAAAAATGTGTATTGTAACTCAAGGGCAAACAATAAATTTTTAAATAAGAATATGTAAGAGAATCCTGTTTACCTCTTCTCTGGATGTTTCAGAGACCCTCTGGACCATCCAGAAAGCCAGGCATCAGAAAAGACAATTTTGAAACCTGAAGTTTGATTTGGGGATGCCTATTAAATGTTAGAGGTTTAAAACACTTGATGTTAGGAAATAAAACTCCAAATTGCCATAAATTATTTATTTTGTCCAAATGATGCTTCAAAAAGCAAAAACTTTTCATTAGCCTTTTCTGTTACATGAAAATCCTGTTGAAAGCCAAATTTTATCTTTGCATTTATTTACTAATGTTAACCATCATTGGTTTAAATGAAACTTGAAAGATAATTCTATCAACTCTGAATCACTTTGACAGTGAGTGAAATCTTTACAAACTTTTTATAAGACCTTTTGCTAAAGGCAGATTAGTTTCTTAAGAGAGCCTTGCTGTGTTTTTATTTCAATGCTCAATTAATGAAAAAAACATGTAATATCCTTTTGAATTTAGTTAATGTTTACACATTTTTTTCGAGATTACTTTTTACAGTCTTTCTAAAGGGATAGCTTTCTCTTGCTACTCTTTCTAAATGGGCACCATTTTCAGCCTGCATTCCCCTGAAGTGCATTCTGAAGCACAAGGACTCCTTTGACCCTGAAACTTTAACAAAAAAATGGGCTCATTATCTTTTGCACAAGAGCATGGCCTTTTTTTACTAGACCTTTGTAAGCATTGCAAAATCAACCCAGCTCTTTTAGCAATCGTATCAGGCAGGACCAAAGCAAATAATTCCCCAAAATTAGGGAAGCAACTTCCAGGGGAACCATCTAAGGATCCCCCTTGTTTGGGCCCCTGCAAGTTCCCTTCTCATTACAGGACCTTCAACAAACAGAGGGAGACTTAGGCCAATTTTCTGAAGATTCTGATAGGTGCATAGAAGCTTTCCAAAATTTAACTCAGGTATTTGACCTCTCATAGATGGATGTTACACTGCTCCTAAGCTAAACCCTAACCACAGCTGAGAAGCAGGCAGCATAGCAGGCCACAGAAAAATTTGGAGGTGAGCAATATGTCTCTTATAGTAGGCCTAAAAGGAAAAGAGAAAATAGGAAGGGCAAAGAAATGGTGAAAACACCATTCCCAATAGGCACTACCTCTCAACAACCCTAATTGTAACCCCCAGATTTTTGTGTTGTTTTTCCTTCTTTCACAGTTTAAAATAGATCTTTAATAATGATCTTCCAAAGTAGAAAAAGTTAATTTCCCCCAACCTTAAAATGCTTGGCTTAGAGGTGAGCTAAGGGGAAGGGAACCCAGAAGCCTGACATGCCAGCAAAGAATAAAAATTTCTTACCAGTGGGGCTTTTGGCTTCTCTCTCCCCATGCAAACCTGTAAAAGGGATAATAAGGATTATTGTTTATGTTCTCGGTAAAGCTTTAATTAATGAAAAAGGACTTGTGAAGTTGGTCTTAAACTGTAGCCAATCTGGTGTGTTTTGTATTTCTTTCTGTATGGTTATGTCAAATGAAACGGTACCTTAGATTAGAATGCAGGCTCAGGACCCCATAAGCTTACTGTTCAAGGCAGCCCAAAAAAATCGTCAGTAACAAACATGGCTACTGGCCTCCATCTTGTTTCATGTCCCTGGGAACGTGACCTGTAACCACATGGCAATACTTTTGTTTTAGTCTCTGCCATTTTACAATGGTGGCTGTCTTCTTGTGCTAAGTCAGTTTCTGTGTGAGGGCTGCAAGATCAGATAAGCCAGTTTGTCAACCTCAGTGGTGCCAGTTCATCCATCAAAGGCAGGGTTTACAAGATATCTTAAGCACTGCTCTTGAGAGCAGTTAAGGGACAGTAAAAATATTTTAGCCTTCAGTTGCTTGACTCCTAAGCTATCGTTTTTAATCTTACAGCTAGTTACTTGGTCTGGTCCCCAGGCAAGAGGAAAAATATCTTAAGAGGGGGCTGTTATCATCTTTGTTTTGGACTATAAACTGTAAACTAGGCTCCTCCCAAAGTTGGTTTGGCCTACGCCAAGTGATGGGTAAGGACAGCTTGGGGGCTAGAAATAAAATGGTTAGTTGGGTTGGCTCTCTTTCACTATCTCAGTCACAATTTTGCAATGATGATTTCAAAAGCCGCCTTTCAGCCCTTTGAAAATACCTCTTACACTCGTGGCTAAGTCATAACCTAATTAAAGCTTGGTGATTTCACCTGTGAGGTTGCTTGTTATAAATTTCAAAAACTGAAAATCTCAATTGCTTGGCTTGATTAAAGTCAAGTAACAAAGGACTTAAAGGAATTTTCTTGAAGACTGCTCAGCTTAATTAAAAACTGGATATTCAAGTTATAGGTGTATTTAAAAGGCCTTTATGTTTTTCTTTTATTGGATTGTGTTTTTCTGGAAAAAGATTTTTTTCTTCTCTGTTGACTGTATTATTTTTCTCCATTTTGTTGTCTTGCCACTCTAAATGCATGCATGAGTGTCCCTAAGATAGTTTATGGGAGCATGGGATTCCACAGGAAAAACAGAGGAGGTGCCACAGATCTCATTTTGGGGAAAAACAAATGCTCTATTTTCATCATGAAACCAAGGAATTAAAAGCAGAGAGTCACCTCTCAAAATCAAAGGCTCTGCTGTTTTGCATTGTGTTATCTGACAGTTTTAAGGGCATCACATTGTTTCACAGTAGAAGATAATTTTGGTGTGTAATAACTAGATAGAAAATACACTTTAAGAGATAGCTAATAGTAGTTACAAAGCAGAGAAGCATGCTCTTGGTCACCTGAAATATATGGAAACATCCCCACCCCCTACTAAGAGATGAGACTCGAATGGGGGAAGGGGCTGATTCTTATTAGGCCTTAAAAATGCATGCTATCCTAGCTCTGTTCCTCCAAGGGCTCTACCCTGAAGCTAGTAATCTAATCAAGAAAGTGGCAAATAAAAAAATCTTACAAGTGCTGAATCTTCTATTTGTGTTGCTATATATGTGTTATGTGTAATGTCTGTAGAAAGAACTTGAATTAATTGGCTTAAAGAAAAATAAGCACTTAAATATTTTTTAGTTCATGTGACTTTAATCTTTAATAAATAAAAATAGTCTTAAGGATTATTGCAAGATTCAAATACGTAGTCGAAATCATACAACTTAGATACCAGATTTGCTAAATATTCCAAGCTTGTATACTGCCTGCTTTTCAGATAGGCAAGGCCTGGGACATGTAGAGTTAAACACTGGAAAGAATCCGACCTTATCTGTACTTCTATCTGGGTCCTAGGCTCCACACCTGGTACATAGTTAAAATCACTTAATAACCAGGCTTTTCACGAAAAGTACAAGTTGCTAAGAGTTAAAAGTGCAATATGTATTTGACGTCATTCAGCAGTTTTGCGTGAAATGCATATAAAAACAGTAAAATATGTTTTTTAGCAAATGACTATAAGAAAGCATGGAAATGTAAATTTTGCCCAGGGTTAAGAGAGTATCTTAAATTTAATAATATAAACTCAATCTCAATAAAAATGATTACAATTTCTAACTTGTAATTTCTCTCAAATTGAATAATATAAGGGCTTCCTCAAAATTCTGTAGAAACTATATACCACTTCAACCTGTGTATTTTTTTAAAAATGTAAACTGGCCTTTATAAATATGGTTTTTAAAAAAATCTTTTGCAACTTACAGCTAGAAAGTAGAAAGTTCCAGTTTAAAAGGTGTAAAATGCACTCATTTCCAATATATAGTCATTGCTAGCCCTTAAAACTTGAATTTGTAATTAGTCTTCAATGGGGGTTTTACAATTTAAGATTCTAAAGATTTTGCACTTTAGGATAGATTCTTGTGGAAGTTCTCAAATGAAAATGTTATATATTTATAAGAAAATCTATAGTAAGCCAAAATGCATTTTTGACCATTTGATTTTGGTTATTAAGAAAATGTATTTTCAATGTGATTTATGTCAATAAAATTTATAAACGTTCAGGGTAGTAATTTAAGATGCATAATAAATTTGTTCCACAAATGGTGATTTTTATTTGATTCATGGACAAATATATTTTGCTTGTCAAAATACTATCGAAGTAAATGTATTTGAAAGGGAAAAAAAAAAGCTAGAGGTTTAAGCAAGTTATAAAAAGTTTGGAAAAATTAATCTTGCAAAAATATGTAAATGTTAAATTCAAAAGAATATTATATGTTGTTTCATAAATTGAGCATTGAAATAAAAACACAGCAGGGTTGTCTTAAGAAACTAATCTGCCTTTAGAAAAAGGTGTCATAAAGGCTTTGCAAAGATTTCACCTCATGGTCAAATTGATTAAGATTAGATGGAATCATCTATGAGGTTTCATTTAAACTAATTGGGGTTAACAATAAATGAATGCAAGGATAAAATTTGGCTTTCAACAGGATTTTCATGTAATAGTAAATGCTAATGAAAAGTTTTTGCCTTTTGAGTCATCATTTTGGCAAAATAAATAACTTACGGCAATTTGGAATTCTATTTCCTAACGTGTTTTAAACCTCTAACAGTTAATAGAAGTCCCAAAATCAAACTTCAGGTTTCAAAATTGTCTTTTCTGATGCCTGGCTTTCTGGATGGTCCAGAGGGTCCCTGAAACATCCAGAGAAGAGGTAAACAGGATTATTTGACATGTTTAGTCACATGAGATTGCCAAAATGATGTTCAATGTTCTTTAAGTTATATTTTGCTGAATAATACTAATATATGTTCTAAAATTGTATGAGAGTTCTAAAATTCTGATGTTGGAGTGTGTGCCATCAATCATAATTAAGGGTAAAGTTATTGTAAACCATGGAGATAACTAAACTTCTTTGTCAGTCATGTTTTTAACTGTAACTACCCTGGGAATTCTGTCATTCACAGACAATTGTTGTCTTGCTTTGCTCCTTCTCAAAGATGGTTTATAATCAAGCTAAAATAAGGACTTCAACAGGTATTCTCAAATGTGAGTTTTTAATAGCTTTGAAGATGGTAACGTTGAAATAGAAAAATAACATACAAGACTCATGAAGAATTGAAATGTACACGAATGTCAAGTAAAACAAGAGTTAACTAAACAGACTGCACTCAGAAAGTTAAAGCAACTTTTATGACTTTTGCTTGGAATATTGTTTGTTGATCCCTGATTTTTTTCAGAGTCAGGGAAACTTATTTTGAACTATTTACAACCTTTAATAATTGAGTAAGATGTACTCCTGTGAACAAAATTTGGAGCATGTTTGTTTCTCTCTGCTTGGTTCCTCAAGAATTTGGAAACTATTCGGGAATACTCTTAACTTATGGCTATATAGTTGTTTGCATCAATATATAAGAATCCATTTTTCTTTTCCAACAGAACGTAATTGGAAAACCTGGTTATTTTACCAAGGCTTTGCCTGGAAGGATGTATTTCCCTTTAAGGAATCAAGGTTGACATGCCAAGCCAATAAAAGCCCCTTGGGAAGAATTGGCCTTATACCTTGTCTACACAGTCCCTGCACAGGGTTCCTAACCTGTGGTCAGTAAAAAAATGTCACTTCCTAATAGGTCCAGAGCACCAAGTTTATCTTGGGACCTTAAAGGAAAAGGATCCCCCAACTTACAGGTATTTGAGGATACAAACCCATGTCTGAGCTCAGCTTTATGAAGTCTTTTCTGAGTTTCCTTGTGGAACAGAGTTCCGTCAAAGCCAATCCAAAAGACCTATTTAGAAATAATTATTCTTGCTGCACTTTATGCAAATAAGCCTAAATTTTATTCTAATAATACGGTCTTAAAATTTTTTTTTCCAAAAATGACTAGAGAGAGAAATTCAATATGGCATCTCCTGCCCTCTTTTCCTTGTCACCAGGTTTATGGGTGTCATGGCAGCCTCCAGGTAAAACCACATGTATAGGTATCATAGCTACCACCAGATGGAGGCTGCATTTGCATAATAAAAAACTAGGGTAGGAGGGCCAGTCTTTTTGCAGGCTATGTTAATGGCATTCCTGGTCAAACCAATCCCCTGAGCCCTGTGTAAATCAATCACCGCTTCCTCAACCTCTGTACAAAGCCGATTGCATTGCACTGCAAACTGGAGACCCTCTTTTGTGCAATCCACTTTCTCAGCATAAGGACTTTTTTTCTCTCTCTTTTCTTCTTTTTCTATTAAATTTTCCCCTCTTAAAACTCACTGCTCGTATGTGTCTGTCTTCTGAATTCTTTCTTGACCAAGACCAATAGCCAGGGTCTATACCCCAGACAACAGATCTGTTTCACATGGATATTGTACTTGTTGGACATAATTTTCTCTGATATTTCAAAGGGAACATAAAGAATTATCAGGAATTTGGAGGGAAAGCAGGATTATGGGATGGGAGTTCTGTATATAGGGAACAGCATATTGAAGGGACCTATGATGGGAAGAAACAAGATATATAAAAAGTTAGAGTAATCTGACGTGCTTAGGGTGTAAGGACTGATGGGGAAATGAAACTAGAAAATACACAGGATTGGTTGTGCTGGTAAAGTGAGATAACACACACACAGGACATAGTAAGCTGCCTGGCTAAATAAGAATGCTTAACTATGTTAGCAATTAATTTTATTTATTTTAATTCCTACCTCGGGCTTAAAATGTCTCATTTTCAGCGACCTGGTAAATCAATATCTTTTCCTCTCATGAGAAGTTATTTACCTTATTTACCTTAAGGAAGTAGCAGCAAAGTGGGTTGAGGCTAAAACAGAGTCAGTACAGGAGTCTTCATTGTGGGACAATGTGTCCCTAGCCCTTGGCCCAATTTGAGACTGATATTTTATTAATTCTTTAACAATATCAAGGCGCTAGCACTATTTATGACTTTGTAGCTAGCTGTGGCCAGGGAAGAAACAAATTAAGAAATATTATTTGTTAATTTCCTTGTATTTAAATGGTAAAACGCTTTTTTTAAACCTTGTTATACAATTTTCCTGATTCTTTAAAAACAAAGCTTGTCTTATGTTGCTTTAGTTAAATTGAGGCAAACATGGAAATAGCAAAACCTGTGATATGTGATTAGAGTTGTTTTCAAAGAGTGCTTTTTTTCTTGTTCTTTTATTTTGAAAACACTCATTAATAATGAGGCTGTATGTTTTGATAATGATATTTCTTCAATTATGATTTGATTATTTATGTCATTGCCCATTTTCCCTTTGGGGTGTTGGTTTATTTACTATATTTTAAATACACGATTTCCATGTATCAATAGGTTATTATATTTGAGGGCTTATTATATGTGGGTTATATCTCTAAGCTGTTTACAAAAATACATTGTTTTAATCTTTAAAAAAATTAAGCAGGGTATAAGTATTATCATTATCATTCCTGTCTTACAGATCAAAACAAGTGGCATAGTCACTTGCAGAGATCATCTCTACACTTGCTCATCAGTTCCATTAATCATTGAGAGAGGAGTGTTGAACTCTACCTATAATTGTGGATTCGTCTATTTCTCCTTTAAGTTCTATAGTGTTTGCTTCTCAAATTTTGCAGCTCTGTTTCTTGGTGAGTGCTCATTAAGAATTACCTGGGGTTCTTGTTGGATTGAACCTCCTATCAACATGTAACCTTCCTCTCTGTCCCTGGTAATTCATTCTCTGAAGTCTGCTTATCTGATATTAACACATGTGCTCTTGGATAATCTTTTTATACCATCTAATTTCAACCTACATGTATAGTTATTGCTATATTTTCATCCAATCCAATCTTAAGATTTCTCTCCTGAAAGTAGCCGTAAACTCTAACCCTTCCCTGACAGTAATCCAAGGGACATGGTCATAGATGTTTATAGCATGCCTTTCATGGGCTACTTCTTATCCTAGTGGATGATATATGTCTAAGTACCTGACCTTCAAGGTGTTCCTCTTACAGGAAACCTGTATATATTGGATGATGTCCGTGTGACTCTTGTCTGACCTGTGTCCAGTTTATTCCTATCAAGACAGCCACTCTTTACAAGAGCCCTGAATGAGAAAAAAGTTCTGTGTGTATGTCCCATGTTGAGGTGGTTACTGGGAGGAGGCTGCACAGGGCAGATTTATGCATCTACCATATTGAGGATCTAGGAGGAATTAGAGAACTGAAAACTATGTCACAAGTAATGAAGTCCTGCTTCTAGTATAAGGCAGTTAACCCTATACTCAAAATGCATGCCAAGGCAATATAAAGTAATGTTTATTTTAGTTATATTTGAACTGGATTTCTTGTAACAGCATACAGTTGTCATATATTTTTATCTAATTGGACAGTCTCTGCTTTTAAAATTCGTGTATTTAGACCATATTTATTTAATACAATTATTGCTATGTTAAGGCTTATGTTGTTGCTATTTTGTGTTTTGTTTTGTTTTGTGGTAATTTTTTTGAGGGGGGAGTTATGTTTTTCCCTCTGTTTTATTCATTTCTCTGTTTCTAATTACAGCTTTGTTGTGAGCAACTAGGATACTTTCTGGAAAACAGTTCAAATTTGATTTATGTGTACTTCCTGGGTAGATTTTTCAGTAGATACCCTAGGTGATATCTATCTATCTATGTATCTATCTACCTATCTACCTATCTATATATTATCTATATATCTTATCATATTTTACTGTTATTGACATTTTACCAGAGTGTAAAAAGACTATCTTCTCTTAAATCCCTTTTTCCTCCCCTGTTTATAATTACGTTAAATACTTCCTCTAAATACATTGACAACCGCATCAGAAAACGTTATAAATTTCGCTTCTCAACATAATTGGTAAAACTCAAGAATATCACATTTACCCATATCTTGCACTTTCTGTTTTCCTTTCTTTCTTCCTAATATTTAAAGCTTCTTCATTTCCTTTCTGTTTTAAGAGTTCCCTTTTGACACTTTAATTGGATAGGTATGCTAACTACATATTCTCTTAATTTTCTTCTTGAATAGTATTTTATTTAGAGTTGTTCTTCTGTTTATTTTTTTTTCTTTAAAATCTGTATTTATTCATTGAATTCGCGTCTCTGGCTGGGTGATTGACGAGGGCATTGATTCTGCAGGAAAAATATTTCTGTAAGCATAAGTAAAACCCAATGTATATCGGATACTTTTGTTGTGTATACAGACATCTTATGAAGGATTGGAATATTGCTCCAGGCAAACGGCAACATAAAAGAAAATTTCATGTCTATAGTTGGGGAGTAGGGAACTGTAGGAATTTGGAAATAATCTTAGTTATGAATCAAGGGCTGGGGAAAGGGAGTTAGAAGGCATACACTTTTCATTAAAACTGCAGATAGAAACCTCACTCAGCTTCCGATGATGAAACCTGGTTTAGATGTGACACACCTAAACATCATGGTGATTTGGCTTTCCAAGTGCATATAAATGGCTGGCTGAATTGATCACAAAATCCATCACTATTCAGAGTGGGTAGAATCACCCCTGATGGAGACAAAGTGCAGAATCACTGTACTGCATCCTGACAAGTCAAAATAATTCAGGGTCAATAAATCACCTTTAAGTCAAAGGGCAGGTAAATGGGGAATATTAGGGGTATATGTGGAGGGACTCAGATAGAGTTGGCAGATATGGATCCAATTAAATTCTTAACTTATCCAGCCACCCTCCTTATGAGTTCTCTGTGTTGTTTTCAAAAGTACTTTTTAATTGTATCTTTTTTTCATGGCATTGCTCAAATTATAATTTTCTGGGGATGTGAGCTTTTGTCATTACACATTTGCAGCAATCGTTTTTCTCCCTATCACTGGGCATAAATTGGATAAACAGAGCATGTACACTGGGCACTCTGTAAATTCAGATCGTGCTGCAGTACCTGGAGACACACAAGTAAGCACAGACAGCCTCCTCTCACTCCATTGGAATCCTAGCTGTTCTTCAAGTCATGCCTTTTCCATAATAATGCCCTCAACCACCTTAACTCATGGAGATTATCCTGTTTTATTTTTAACAGAATTAACTCTTGACAGCCTGGCGTGGTGTCTCATGCCTATAATCCCAGCACTTTGGGAGGCTGAGGCGGGTGGATCACGAGGTCAGGAGTTTGAGACCAGCCTGGCCAACATGGTGAAACCCCTTCTCTACTAAAAATACAAAACTTAGCTGGGTGTGGTGGTGGGTGCCTGTAATCCCAGCTACTTGGAAGGCTGAGGCAGGAGAATTGTTTGAACCTGGGAAACGGAGGTTGCAGTGAGCCAAGATCGCACCACTGCATTCCAGCCTTGGTGAAAGAGTAAGCCTCCACCTCAAAAAAAAAAAAAAAAATTAACTAATTACATCATCATACCTATCTTAAGTTATCTTGAATTGTAATCAGTGTATGGGTATTAACATATTTTGTATGTATATATTTCCATGTATTCTTAATTTTGTGTATTGTATTTCAATTTTGCTGTATTGGTGGTATATTTTAATGCAAATTTTTGTATATGTGTTATTCTATTTGACTTTTTCTAAATGTTGCAGTACCAAATTAAATTATACTCTCCAGAAAGATATAGAATAGTATGTCAAAGACAACTAATATCTGTATCATTTGTGTACTGTAATTATAATCTAATTTCATGTATGTGCCTTATACATTCTATGAGATGGGCCATTAATACTTTTGTTTTGATGATAAAGCAGCTGTGACTCAGGAAATTTCCTGATGAGTTTAAAGTGGTAATAATTCAGAGCTTCTGAGTCTACATGGTTTGGTTAGTTTTCCTCCAGTCAGTGCCTTTTCTATGTTTCATTCCCATCTTTGAGTCAAGCACAGGGGCTGGCTCATATAAGTACTCAAAAATATTCACGCTTATATAAGCATGAGTATATATTCAGCCTAATGGGTATATACTACTTGGTGCAAATATCCATTCAGGTAGTGGTGGTAGCAGGTAGTCACGGTTTTTCTGCCTTGAAAATGTTTGCAGTCTAGTGGAGTCATGTAAATAGATAAAAGATAAAACACCTTGTTAAGAGACATCATGAGTTATTAACAAAGTATTGTGGGGGTACAGCCAAGGGAAGTGATTAATTGTCTCTGAAATAACTGAAGAAGGCTTCACATGAAAAGGTAACTGTTTTTAGGCCCTGAAGATAAGACAGAATTTTCCAGGTGAAGAGACAGTGTCAGACTTTGTACAAGGAGAGATTAATATGTACAAAATATACAGAGTTGTAAAGTGGTATAGGGAGAATGAGGATGTCAATGTTTCCAGAGTATAGAGACAGGATGGGGAATTAGAACTATTAGCAGAGTAATCTGGAGAAGTACGTGTGGCCTCTATATAAAATAATTTCTGTCTCAAGTCAGGGAATTAATCCTCTACAATCCTATTAATCAGAAGAGCTTTACAACCTATTTTTTATAAAGGAATTAAAAAATAAACTATAAGGAGCCCCTGCTTATTATGTTCTAAGCCTTATAATAGGTTCTTTATGGATGTCATAACATTAATGGACTAGAATAATCCTGCAATATAGATAACATGATTCTCATTTTACTGATGATGAGTCTGAGGCAAGAAAAGAAAAGCAGCTTGTCTGCGACAACAAAGCCGGTAGACACTACGTCCGGGATTTTACCGTAGATCACCTCCAGAACTTCCCATGAGCTTGCTGGTGATGGAAATGAGGGGCACACATACGCGTCACACACTTTGGAACCTGGGAAACCAGCTGTGAAATGGGAAATCACAGAACAGTGTGCTAGATGAGTAAAGCTGCTGTGAGAGCCTGAACTAAGGCATAATAGATGGGCTTAGTGGGAAAGATCACACCCAAGAGATGATTCCAAGGTTGCACATAGCACTCACTTTCTGACTTCTCTCCTTAATTCCATTCTTCCCTTTTTACAACCTAACCTCTCTTCTCCTCTATCACCAAGTTATAGAAACTTCTTCTAAAAATGAAAAAAAAAGTCAAATTACTTTTTTTCTGCTGTCTTTTTAATGTAGAATTAAATTAAAAAAATTAATATGTATATAACATATCTGCCTAATTATCTGCCTCACTTTCTCCATTCTGTGAATGCCAGTGCTCCTCACATTCATCCAGAGAGACATTTCGTTGTTGTTTTTGTTTGTTTGTTTGTTTTTTCCCATCTCAGTACACTTGTGTATGCTCTTTTTGTCTAGAATTAACACCCTTCCACATTTTCATCCAGGCCGTCTATCCTATACTCTCTGTATAAATGCCTTTTTTGATCAAGGATCACTTTTTAATGTTAAAATCTGGTCAAAACAGAATAGGCCGATTTGTGCAGTAGAGAACTCCCCATCACTAGGAGTATTTATAGAGGATTTGTGAAATCTTTTTTGGAAATTGTATAGGTTACACAAAAGAGAATTTTGAAAGGCTTAAGTATATTGAAATATGGGGACATTCTCATGGAAGAAGTAAAATTTTGGTGGCAGGTGGAGTAAGGGCCAGTTTTACGAAAGTAGGGCACAGCTTGGTGAAGTGAAGGGAGTAAGAGAGAGAGCATTCAGGGAAGATGAGAGTGTGTGAGGAATCTGAGGGCATAATGGACTCCACAGGTTCAAGAAGCAAATAAAAGAACAGCCCAGTTCTGTGCATGTGGACCTAGGGAGGAGCAGTAAGCGGAGTTATTGTGGAGATGGGGGTCTTGAGCTTTGACATTTGTGCTAGGAAATCCCTTAGTGTACAGGTACAGAAGCTCAGCCAACCCTCACTCATGAGTACAGGAATAAAACTGCCTTCTTTTGAGGTGACTCAGGGGTCATTAATGGCCTGCGGTTCCAGAAATGGGTTGTGGTCCACCCATCCTGATAGAAAATTCAAAGAAGTCTCTTGCAAAGTCAGAATATTAATCAGATTACATCAAAGTGTGTCAGAGGAAAAAGTCACAGATGTGCTGATGCATCTTTCTGTACTTCCCACATGAAAGAATCCTTCAAACCCGCCTCTGTCAAACACTCCTGCTCATGCCAACATGGTTCTTGGCTGAAGGATCAGCCTCTGGGGTTTGTGAAAGTTGGATCTTTCTATATAGATTTTTTTCATGCTTCTTGTAAAAATGTCACTGAGTTGATTTAAAAAAATATTGGCACCCATATTGGTGAGTCTGCAAAAGACTCTATACAAGCTGATGTTTTAAGAACACAACAAAGCCCCCTCCAGGGAAGACAAAATAAAATCCTCAGAACTAAATCTGAATCTGGAGAACTTCCCTTTCAGAAAGCTTCCTTTGCAAACACATCATTTTATAGCAAACCTGAGACAACTACAGTAGCTCTAGTCTGCCAGGAAATAGTCCATTTTCTTTCTTTCCTCCTGCTTCTCCTCTTCCTTCTCTCCATTTTCTTTCTCCTTCTCCTTTTCCTGCTTCTTTTTTTATATTTAAAATACCAGTTTCAAATAGTTTGTGACTTTTTCACACTGAAGCCATTTTTGCTTTAGGATGACAAAGCCATCACCAACCTGCATCCCTGAAATAGTCTACGTTTTAAAACCTCTCTTAACTGAGGCATTAATGAGTTCCTTTAGAAATGAGTTCTTTTAGAAAATAGTAGGGAATTAGATTCACTCCTCTTAACAATGTGAAGTGTGTTGCTTCTTTGACAAGAGCTGAAGAATCCCCTATCTGTTAACAGAGTCTGTAACCCAGGGACAATGCTGTTGATGAAGTCACTCTAATCACTTCACTGAAACTCCCTCTGTGAGAGTCACAGCTTTCTCCATGGTTCTAGTCAAAGTCATTTGAAGCAGAATGTGATTTGCCGTGTTGGAGAAGAGGCACAGACATGGTAAGCTGAGGTACTGAAATGAGACAAGCAAGGTATCAGAGGTTGGTTCCTAGTTACTCCAGAATGGTCTCCTGTGGGTGGAACACAAGCACAAACACAGCAGTTCTCACAGATGGCCAGTGCTCTCCGAGCAGCTCCCACACCCAGTGTCTGCACCGATCCCCTCCTGAGCAAATTCATTCACTTGCCTGGCAGAATCTGTGCAGCTCGCTTTTGGGGTTTCAAACAACCTTTTATTCTTTCCATGGGAAAGAACAATAGCAGCTAATATTTACTGATCATCTACTACGTAGTAGGCACTGTGATAAGCACTTTGAATGGATTATTTTATTCAATATATTTAGCAAAACATCCCCAAACATGGATATTATCCTCACCTCTGTTTTGCAGATGAGAAAATTAAGCCTGAAAGATCATATGAGGGAAAGCCGATTCTGCCTGGAAGTTTGTTCAAAATACCCACACAGCCTAAGTTTTCGAAGTACCATGAACAGATTGGTGATGAGGACAGAGACAGGAGTGGCTTGCAGCCTGGTGAACTGAGTGTGACCAGCAGCTCTCCCACTCACTCAGGTGCCCAAGGGCTGTCTCATGGAGATGTGGTTTTCTTAGCTGTCCAAAGAAGAAAATTATAAGACTTGGTGAAAATGAATCAACCAAAGTTAGTGAGTGTGTCTGGCATTTTGCCTGCTATCAAATAGATGAACTTGGCTTGATTCTGAACTTTAGAATTATCTCAAAGGCAGACGATAAGCACCTTTTTAGCTCATGTAAAGGTATTTTGCTTCACTAGAAAGCTTTTTTTTTGATAAGTGGTTAGCCATTTACACCCTTGTAGTACATGAATGAGCCCATCCATGAAGATCTTGATTAATTTGAATTATAGCTCTTTGGGGAAGTGATGAGATCCATACATCTGTGATAATCATAGATATTGAGAAGGCTTCAACTGATAGATGATGTTTTATTCCTTAAACTGCAAGGCATGTGTTAAGATGTCATCGCATATGTTGATACTCCCAGCGAATTTGCACTATTTCATAACAACAAACACAAGTGGGACACTAACAAAGAGTGCCCTCTTCTTACCTCTGGTTTTCAGACCGAGTTCTTATTCATTTTGTTTTGGCTGTTTTTTTTTTTTTTTAATTTTCAAAAAGCTGATGGAAAAGTACATACCGTCTCAGCCTTGATCTGGGATCCAGCTCAGGACTTTTGTGCTTAAGACTCATTGTCATTGTGACTTATCATCAAATCACTTTTTAACCTTGTCAGGTGTGATTTTTATGTCTCTATGTCTCTATGCATGCCAGGGAACAGATGCTATATCTCACTTTTTTTTTTTTTAAGTTACTCATGGCATGAAGCACACTAAAGAACAAGTGATGCGGAGAGTTCTGCGAAGGCAAGGGACCTATTTTCATTCCCTACTGGATCTTTAATGCCTAAAATAGCATCTAACACATAGGAGGTGCTCTTGGTGTATTTGCACATTGATTGGCTTGATTGAATCTATGCAATAGGATTTTATAAGCTCTCATAATTAGGGATGAGTTATACTTATCAAGGATTGTCATATCTCAAGTTTAAGTTTTTCTTTAAGACTGATGTTAATTAAGATAGAAAAAAAAAGCAGCAGATGTAAGGCACAGCTAGAGGCTATGAAATAACAGCACCATCACCAACAGCAATAACAACAAAAATTAATTATGCTTGTTGAATGCTTACCATATGCAGGTACACACTTAATACTTTATGTATTATTTCACTTAGTCTTCAGAAAGGAGATATACATTACCATTCCCATCTATGGATGAGAGAAATGAGGCACAAAGAAATGAAATAACTCACTTGAGGTCCCAAGTAAATTGTTGAGCTGGGCTTTGAGCCTGTGTCTTTGCTGCCATAGCTACATTCTAACCACTATGTATTGTTGTGATTCCGAGTCCCCAGATATAACCCAAGAATGCCTGCAATTTCTCTTTAAAAATAAGAGATGAATATCCTAGCAAGCTTCATGGAAGTCTTGTTTTCTTTGCTATGGCATTTGCTCCTGATGGCATGAAATATTTATAAATAAATTCCATGTTTTCTTGGGCAACATGGTGAGGTAGTGTTCTACGGTGGTTTGATCAGAAGCGCTGAGTCGAACAGCCAGACTATGAAGTCCTTGCTCTACTTAAAAGTTTTTTGGTTTTTTTTTTAAGTTACGTAACTAACTACGTAAGTTTCTTGTTTTATAAGTGGAAATGAGAGTACTTATATTCTAGAGCTGTATATTGCTTGACAATACATGCAAACTTAGCACAAAGTTTAATACGGAAGGGTAAGATATTATTTTATAACTATTAATTACTACAGAGGTAGCATGGGCTCTTTGCATTTCTATAGTGAGGTCAATATGGAGTAGAAAGTGAGATTTAGATGCAGATACTGAGTAATTTAGAAAATCTTGGATAATTAGGTTTTCCCCATATTTGTGCAATCCTTCTAAAAAGTCAATTGTTAAATAAAAATCATGTAGTTACATTGATTATATTTTCCAAACCCTAAAAATAGGATAATCTCATTTGATAAAAATTTTGTTATGATGTATGAATATGTATAAATAAACACACACACACACACACACACACAACACGCAGGTACACACAACGCAGGCTTACCAACTCTTAAAAATGAATTTAGTTGTGCTTTCAACAAAGCAGCCTAATAGAAAAGAGTAAAATTATCTACAATTGTGACAGTCTTGGAAAATGCAAGATTTATAGCCACCATGTTTATAATGCACAGTGTCTGTACGGACGATACCGTATCTACTTTCAAAGCAATTAAAATCTACTTTGTAGAAAAAATATTTTTCCTTCTGCTAAGCCCAGAGATTCTGTTTTCCTGAACCACCTCTTTATTTTTAGTGAATCATTAGCCGTTGACACTGTTGCTTCATTATCTTTCTAGATTGCTCGTTCCATGTCGTTCTCATTTTCTTAGTCCTTGGAGAGTATCTGTTTCATTGACATGCTGCCTCACTCTCTCTTCCCCACTTTGAGTTATACTGCATGGTATTAAATGTTATCTTGTTTTGTTCCTTCCCTTCCCATTCCTTTTCCTTCTCTTTCTTTCTTTATTCTTCTATTCTTGAACAATTAAGTCCTGAAGCCATTTAATGGGGCAGAATAAATAAGATAAGTGGCTGTCCTGGGAGGAAAGGGAAGCTGCAGGGGCCCAGTGCAGGGTTGTGGAGCACCTCACCTCATTCCGTGTGAGGTGAGGAAGACACACATGAGTGGGAGCAGCTTGGAGCAGGTGAGAGGACATTCGTGCAGTGGTGGTGAGACAGGCCCAGCTTGGAGTATTGGTTATGAAACAGGGTGAGGAGTGAGGGCTTTCCTGTCAAAGGGTGGCTCATAAAACATGTTGGAGCCGAAGTTAGGTAAGGTGGGGCTTGGCAAAAAGAAATATTGGTTATGTTCAGGGAGGTAGAAGGAGAGGAATCAAAATAATTTAAGGGTAATGAGAGTTTCTCACTGTCAGAGAAGGGAGATCAAATGTCAAAAGTGTGAAAGCTAAAAGGAACCTTTTCGGTTGTGATAGATTGGAATTTGAAGTATCAATATGACTTCAAGGAAGGATATGTGTGTTTCTTAGTTCGTTTGTGCTACTGTAACAAAATAGCATAGACCAAGTAATTTATAAAAAGATAGTAATGTATTTCTCATAGTTCTGAAGGCTGAGAAGCCAGAGATGAAGTAGGAAGGTATGGTGAGGGACTTGCTGTGTCCACTCAGGGCAAATGAGTGAAGGAAAGTGAACTAGGTCTTGCAAGCCCTTCTCATAGCAGCATTATTCTCTTCATGAGGGTGGATCCCTTGAGAACTAATCACTTCCCAGAGGCCCCGCCTTCCAACACCTTCATCTGGGTGATTAGGTTTCAACAGGAATTTTAGAGGGGCCATTACGTTTAAACCATAACAGTACATGTGTTGTTTGGTTTTCTTTATTTATTTGTTCTATTAACTGAAAGGGCCTCAGAGCAGTTATAGCAGTAAGATCTTACATTAAGTGTTCTTATTATACACAGATGTGCACAAATACAGACATAAATCATAATAATTTTAAAAAGAATAGGAAACTTTTAGAGGTGATGGATAGGTTTATGACATAGATCATAGTGATGATTTTATGAGTTTACATTTCCAAAGTCACAACTTGTGAACATTAAAATGCACAGCTTTTTATATGTCAATCATACCTCAGTGAAGTGTTTTTAAAAATATGAGCATTCATTTTGCCCATATCTTGCCTTCTAAATATATTTTTCACTATGGGAACCAGGAATACTTTGTGTGTGTGTGTGTGTGCGCGCTAGAAAGTAAATAAATAACTAATGATGGGATGTGTCAAAAAGACACAGAAACCATTTAGGAGAATATCTCTGTTACAGATTGAGTCTAATTTGAGCATCAAAATGAGTAATGGTAGTAACAGATTATAACCCAATGAATAAAGTAGGAATCCATCCATCTAACCATGTTTAAATAAATGAATAAATAAGTAAATTTGAGAAGGAAAGGAATCTTTGAATAGTTTCAAAGTGACCCTTCCGAAACAAAATTCTTAAGAAAAAAAGAGTAACTTCATAGTAGAAAAGCACTACTTAATCAAGTTCATCATTTGTAATGAGGACGTGAACATTATCAGTAATCGGACAAATTGAAATCATCCACTGTATGATAAGATGAAAGGGAAAGGACAAAGAACCAAACATGCATATAATCTAATCACAAGGGAACAGCAGGCAGACCCACAGGGATATATATTTTACAAAATATCTGGTCTGCAATCTTCAAAAGTGTCAAAGTTATGGAAGTCAAAGAAAGAAAGGAAATGTTCCAAAACTGCAGGAGATTAAAGAGACATGACAATAAAACACAGCAAATGTTCTGAACAGGATCCTTTTGTCATGAAGTAATTATTGGGACCATTGATATCTGAGTACTGTATGGCAGTAATGCATCAACTTTAATTTCTGGCTTTAATGGTGATCATTGTTTGTAATTATACAAAAAATCATGTATTTCTTGTTTATAGGAATAACATGGCTGTGTTTATAGGTAATGTGACATCAGTTCAGCAACTTACTCTCAAGTGGTGCAGGGAGGAAGTGTTCTTTTTTATAACAGTAGAGGGCATATTGACGTGACCAGTGCCTCTTTTATAACCTGTAATCTATTAACAGCTAGTGTGTACTGGCTCCCTCTCTCTTTCTCTGCCTCTTCCTTTGAAGTTGAGCAAACAGGTGAATCTTGTTCAGATCTCAGCTTTGTCATTTGTGAATTATGTGACTTGAACAACAATACACGCTTCCCAAACTTCAGTATTTCTTCTATGAACTGAGAATAATGGTAGATAAAAAGGATTAGCATAGTATCTGGCCCATGTTAATCACTCAATAAAAGTGTTATTGTTATTATCTTTGTTGCTCATCTATTTCTATGTCAAACTGAATAGGTATATCTTATCCTTTTCAAAAGTTTTATAACATCCACTATTTTTATGTACCGTATACCTCTATATGTATTTATATTTATAAATTATTTTTGATGCACTTTAGATTTATTTCCATTTTTTTGCTATTGTGTATAGCATGGCAATGAACATCTCACTGTCTATATCCTTCTTTTTCACATACCCACTTAGTATATATTTCTAGAACTTATATTTTATTATATCCCTTAGTATATATTCCTAGAACTAGAACTTTTGGATGAAAGACATGCCAGCCTTTTTAAAACAGCGGCTAGTAAACTCTTTTCTGTAAGTGAACAGATATTCTAGTGTTTTCATGCCAGATAGTCTCTGTCACACCTATCAGTTCTGCTATTGTAGAAGCAGTCATAAGTAAATGAATGTGACTATATTTCAATGAAACTTTATTTTAAAAAAATACAGGAAGTGAGCCAAGCTTGTCTATTACAAAAATCAGGAAAGAAGAAAGAGTCCTCTTGTAGTTTTAGTTTCAGAGGGCTGAAAATCAAGAGGGAATCAACTTTCATTTCACAATAACCTAGATATGAAAATTCTACAGCAGGATGGGAAATGTCAGTGCCTACAAATGGAAGCCATGTTTGCTCTTATCTGGCAGCTGTAACTATGGCTGCCAAGTATGACTTCTATCATCTGAGGTTCACCATCCAATACCACTCTTGACCACACTGACCTTCGGGTGGAGAAGAACTTGGAAAAAACTTGTGGTGGTGCCTCACTTCTTTATGTAGAACAGTAATCAGCTTATACTGGATTTTATGCATTATTTTAAAGTGGAAAAAATGAGCACTCGAGACATAAACTCTTGCTAGTGTGGCTTTTTATTTTTTTGAGACAAAGTCTTTCTCTGTCACCCTAGCTGGAGTGCAGTGGCATGATGATCTTGGCTGTGGCTTTATAAAAAGGTAGGCGGTATTTTTTGCTACCCACTAATGTGGAATGGATTAAAGTTTCTAGTTCTTCAAGGCTAAGCCTCACTACAGGTCTATCTCAGATACTTTTTTGTGTATTTAAATGAACCATCTGATGATTACAGATGTTTCTTTCTGTCTTAGTATAGTTTGCATTTCCCCAGCTGATATCTAGGCTTTCTGGAGTCTGAACACGTATCTGATCCAGGGCTGTTGTGTATGAAGGAGGAACGAAAGCAATGATGTGTCTGATCCAGCCTGGATCAAAAGTGCTTGTGGGCTGAGGATGGCAGGTTGTTGAGGAGGCTTCGGGGACAGACTGTGTCATGCTACCATTCCGCTATCATACAGTGTGTGCTGTTGTAGGGACTGGAGCCTTCTAGATAGAAAGAGAGTTGCTCATCAGTGAAGGTATGTGTGTTTTGCTTTGTTTTGTTTTCATAGAAACTACAACTTAGAATGTCCATTCTGGAATTAGGCTGAGGTGCCAATGAGATGGTTTCACAATTGATTATAATTTTAACCACAAAAAGCAAAAATAATACTTATATAGAACCTACCATTTGTCAAGCACTGTTCTAAACTCTATACATTATTAACTAATGTCATCTCTGCCAAAACCCTTTGGAATAGATGCTTTTATAATATTTATTTGAGAGTTCCAGAATCTGAGGCAAAGAGAGTTAAATCACTTGCTCGAAGTTACTTTCACAGTCTGTAAAAGTGAAAAATGGCAGCACTAATATAGGCATCCACACGGTTGGGCTACAGAATCATACTTTTACACTGAGTCACAGAACTTTGATATAATGGTTATAGATTAAATTAGATGGGCCCTAAATTCCCATGGAATCCCCTAGGGCCACACACGTCTCCTGAAAATAGATTTGTGACACAGCTAATGACTAACATTAACATTTGGAAGCATCAGACACTTGGCTTCCAGTGCCATATTATAGAGTCTTCATTTTATTTTCCAAATTTCCTACCAGATAGTTTTTATTTATATTCGTATTTGACAGATGATAGACCTAAGTCTCAGAGACATTAAATTTGTCATTTGAAATCAACAGACACTGAGTGTCAGACTGGTTGTTCATATGCAAGTCTGTCTTCAAATTCCAAACTTTAAACAAATATCCTTTAAGATTTCCGAGACAACATGGTGGAAAGAGGACTGGATTGGAGTTAAAATACCTAAATTTTAATCTCAGCAGCTCGATTTCATCATCAAGGGGCACTGGATAAGTTAGTGCCTTTCTCAGGGCTTAAGTTTTGTTCTATATCACATGACATAATTAGTCTTAGTTATTACTGTTTTCACTCAGAATGATACTGTATGGTTATGTGATTGTTTCATGTCAAAATATGTCTGATTACCTGTGCACATTGTAAACTATCCCAAGACTTGTCCAGTCTCCAGAGCATAGTGTGTAAATAGAAGAAATTTAGATAAACACTACTTTCAGTCATTGGGATAAAACACTAAAAGCCCGAATACAGAACAAGTACATTTGAAAAATAAGCTAATGCTAATTTTTTTTTTTTCTTTGAGACAGAGTCTCACTCTGTCACCCAGGCTAGAGTGCAATGGCACAGTCTTGGCTCACTGCAACCTCTGCCTCCCAGGCTCAAGCGACTCTCCTGCCTCAGCCTCCTGAGTAGCTGGAATTACAGGCATGTGACACTGCACCCAGCTAATTTTTAAAATATTTTTAGTAGAGATGGGGTTTCACCATGTTGCTCAGGCTGGTCTTGAACTCCTGACCTTAGATGATTCACCTGCCTTGCCTCCCAGATTGCTAGGATTACAGGTGTGAGCCACCACACCCAGCTGCTAATCTTTGACAGAAATGTTGTTGATTTCTTCAGGCCTCAATTTTCACATCTATAGACCAACCAACTGAATGCCAGTGCCAAAGCCCCTTTTTTGTACTTCCTACATGTGAGACACACAGTGTAAGATGAGTGGAGTTCAGAACTTCCTTGTGCCTGCCAAGCTGCCATGCAGAATGTGAGCTGCATCCAAGGCCTCTTTCAATGCTGTGATTCCTATCTATTAAATCAGGACATACCCATGAGAAATGGACACTGCATGGACTACCATGTTGCAGTTCACTTGACCTTTTGCAGCATCCCAGTAATTCATGTCCTTTGAATGTTCCAGGGTCTTTTTTTTTTTTTTTTTTTTTTTTTGGCTAAATGCAATATTCTCTCATGCTTTTGCCGAGATCTTTCTAGGTCTATCTCATTTTGTACCTTTCTCTTTTTCTCAGTACCCACCCCTTCTCCAATGAACACATCTCAGTAATATGTCCAGGACGCTTTCTATGGATTGTTGAAATATGAAAAGTAAAGCTCATTTTCTAGGCCACTTGAAACAGGTTTCTTTCTCTCTTCTGTCGTGTTTACATCTTTTCAACATGGGTAATTGACCCCTAAGTCTTCTCCTTTAATAAGAGTTTATGATAGAAATATGGAAAATTCCAGATGGTATACCTACTTGCTCAGAATTCCTTGATTTCAGGACCTAAACAATGATCTAACCCATGAAGTGAGACCTAAGGGAAAGTGTACAGTTGTGAGGGTGGAAGATTCTCTAGCAAAGACATGTACAAGGAGATTGCCCCCTTTCTTCCTGCAGATATGATTAGGCAAAAATATGACACATGGAGGAATGGCAGCAATTTTGTGATTATGAGGGCATTAACCTGAGGATTTAGACCAACGTGCTCAAGATGTTGAGGGGAAAGAGAAGGACCTGAATCATAGATGACATCAGTACGCTTCCTAAGTAACCAAATCTGGAACTCTCTACCTTTCAGTTGAGATGATGAAGACGCTGATCTTAAGATACCTTTGTTGGATCATTCTGTGCGTTTCAGCAAAAACATTTTTGACACATTATACAAGTCCAAGATATCCACTTGCACAAATTTTACATCTCCTTTGTCTGACTTAACATGTTTTATTTCATAATCTTGGCAGAAGTGTCATTTCAGAAGGACACTAGATGGCAATATATACTTCATAATTTATGGTGGGGGAAGGGAATTTAGGTTTAGTATTGTCAAACTTACATGAAATGTTCAACGTGAATGTGAAAATACTGTCAGAGTTTCATTTATTCTGTGGCTCTGTAAAAATGACTCTTTTAATTAAGACAGAAAGAAAAACTCTGGAGATAATTAAAAAATGTTTGAGCATTGAGAGATACTGGGCAGGAAACTATTGTCCCACCCAGGTTTAGGGAACAAAGAATGTCCTATCTCGGAAGAATGCGTCCAAACAAAGGCTACAAACATGCAAATCTCTTATCTTCTGCTATTTAAGTCAGGTACTGTGTCTATAGTGCAGTCGGTAATCCAGGTGGACCACGTGTATTATAGACATATCTCAATGCAGAAAGCATTACGTTTGTGTCTAGAGAAAAATAAGAAATATTAGCCATGCAGTCAAATTTACAGCCTTAATTCTTTGCCCAAATGGCATCCTTTATGTAATTTATTTTTAATTCTAAGTGATGGTCTTAAAGATTGTAGTGTTTCCATTCTTGACAAGAATTTGCATGTGACTTTACCTATGTGCCTTAATAAATCAATCAAATGCTGTCATATAAACTATATATTCCTCCAAATAGGTTTATGTATGATATCAGTTTCTGTTTGGGACATCTGGAGTTTATAAGTGGTACATGAAATATCACATATTATCAAAAAAGTTTTGTGTGTTCATGGGATAATGTCTATGCATTTATTTTTAGAATTTGCCTCACACACCTCTTGTCACCTTCTGGGCCCATCTGCGAATTCCCAAGTAGTAAAAGTTAATCATTTCAGAGACACTGTTGTATAACATCAGAATAGGACCCCACTGGTGATTTATTTTAGTGTAATAAATTTGAAATATATATGTATGTAATTCATAAGAATATGGCTTTGAGAAATTCACATCAGGGAACTTAGTGAATTATTTGCTACTGTTTCCCCGTGTTGGGGCTGCTGTTTTTGATGGCAGCTCTTGTGGCTTAATTGCCTACATTGGCAAGTTGTCCTCCAGTTGAAAAATAAGCAACTTGTTTCAAAATGCCTTCCTCCATAATTAATGAGGTATAGTTGCTCTAAATTTTAAGAAAACACTAGAGAATAATTACCATGAAAACTTTTATAATAACAATGTTTAAAATCATGTAAGTGTCTTGGTAAATATTTAAGAGGAAGATTTGAAACTGTTTTTTATGGTATCACTTGCCTCTAATGAAACAACAAAAGAAAAGAAACATTCTTCCCCCTTCTGTCATTCTCCTTCTGTCATTAAGACATAGTGAGAAATCAAGACCAAATGTTAAAATTACTTGGTACTTTGAAACTCTACGTCTTTCCCCGAGGAAAATCAGTTTATAACATTTTACTTGAGTGTATTGCTAAAAGGATCAGTCTTGGATGGAGGTATATTCATAGTTTTGATAATGAATGGAATAATTGGACTCCTTTCTGCATTTGAGATTTTAGAAGGATTTCTTACAGAGGAACTTGTTCCAAGACATTCAATTCAATGAATACACAATAAAGATCAACTTCCTAACATGCAACTCCATAGATCAGCAACAGAATTGAAGTCAGACATTTCTTACTCAGAGATAAGAATAGAATTTTGTGACAGCCTGCCCACTAGGTGACAGAAACTTAAAGTAAATTAACTCTAATCATCATAACACTCTAAGATTGTTTCTCTCATTCATTTTACATGGGTGAAAATGAAGTCCAAAGAGGTTGTGTTACTTGCCAAATAACATCCTCTGCAAATAATGCAATTGGTTTTATTTCACACAGATAGGTATTGTATAATTTTGCAAATACAACACACACACACACACACACACACACGCACACACACACAATGCAGGAAAGATTATAGTAGAGTTTATTTTAAGTTATTGTTTATGTAGCTATTTGTGGGAAAGAAGTATGCTTTCCCAATCCATGGTCAATAATCTACATTTGGAGAACTACATAGTGTGTACAACACAGTATAGAACATAGAAGATGCTTAATAAACATTTGACAAAAGAGTGAATGAATGCAAGAGCATTGCATGAAGCTTCTATTTGTGGCAATGTAAATCATTTATTAACACCATATGAAAAGAATACAGCTAGATTTTAAGAAAACATTAAGAATGTGGTTTGTAGAGTTGCTTCATTCTGATGTGCATAGAGAGTTTTAAAAAATCTTGTATTTGCCAATTTCCAGCAGAGACTAAGATTATTTCCAGAGTCATGTTCAACTTTAGATGTAAGTTGCAGGCAGAACCCACCACAAACTTCTTTAAGAAAAGTCAGTACTCTCTTTTCCTCAAAAATGATTGGTTCAAAGACACGATAATGCTTCCCTGTTCTTAAGTCTTTTCTTAGAATATGAATTTTGCAAAACTACAGTAGGAAAAAAAAATATCCAATGGAACAATGCTTATGTTTTCTAAAATTAGCAGATTTTTAAGTTTCTAAAGCTCTCCAGGTGGAAAATAAACTCAAATTGAATTATTTAAGGAATACCAATTTTATTAATACTGATAAAAGAGGAAGTTTCTCGAGAGAAATTCAAAATCAGTCTTATTTCAGTGGCAACTTCAGTAACTTCTATACAATAAATAACATTAGTCATACTTCAAAAAATGAGATGTGCATAATAAAGCATCTGTTTTAGACTGATTCTCAACTCAGACAGCATTTCTGCTTAGCCGAAAAAATAGTGGAAGAAAATATTCAGCTCAGTTTTGATAAAATATTAATCTAGTGCTTCTTTATAAAATTGTTAATGTTTGTCACAGAAAGTTAATATTTGCAATTTCTCTATTCAGCAGTGTGGTTGAAGAATAAAATTATCTTGCTTCAGAAGGCAGTTATTTGCATCCAATTGCTGGTCATACACATAAAAGATTTATATTTCATTTTATGACTGAGATTTGTTTATATGAAATATATGAAAAAATGTTTTTTGAAAAAAACCAACATTTTTTCCTTTTCTCTTATAATTATCAGGCTGTCAGTTTTTCTTGTTGGGTGAATCAAAATAAATAAGCTAATGTTTTATTCCTTTTACATCATCTTTAATAACAAGAATTTAATGAATACAAACCATATTGAGGGAGCCATGCAGGCTTGGAATGGGGAGAGGTAGAAATACTGTTTTCAAGGGGCTGCTGTGAGGCATTGGCAGAGCCTTGCAGGTAGGGCTGTTCTTACAAATCCCCCTCTACTCTGGAAAAAATGGATCTTGTCTTTTGTGCCAGACTCTGGGCTCTTTTTAATTTCCAGTTAGAAGGATTAGAACAACATTGTTTTTGGTGTGTCCCTTGTTCTTGAATATTTAGTTTTATAATTCCTCTTAGAAGTGTATATAGGTACCTTGGGCTCTCCACATGTAAACAGGAGTTTGGATTTTCGCTTCTCAGATCCTTACAGATTTGCATAAAGAAGCTCATTTGCATTTTTTGTCAAATTAAACCTAAGTCTACAAGGCTTCTTAATGAGGAAGGATCTCTACTTAGAGAAGGATGATAGATTGAATGCTGAAATCTGATTCATTCACACTCCACATGTAAGATTGTCCTAATCCCTAAGGAATCTCCCTCCTCTCATCTCTGCCACTGGGTGAGGATTCTACCTCCATGATCAGCCTTTTAAGATTAGAATTTAATTTCATTTTAAGAAGCCACAGGGTCCGTACACTTTTGAGTTTCTTTTAGAGGTGAGGCCAGTACAGCACTAATAAGTCAACTCATAAGAAAACAAAGAGAAAAAGAGGGAGGTGTATTTTTATTTAGAATAAACAAAGAAGTAGGCTTCTTTTTAATTAAAACCAATTAACAGCTCTTTTCTGGGAAATAAATAATCACCTTAATGTCAGAGGATATTAATAACACTTTAAATGTCATATTGCTAAGGAATGTTCTTGGCTGCATGGGACAAAAATCCTCATTGTTCCTAAAGTGACTTAAACATTTAAAATATTCTTTTTCTCAAGTAAGAGGGACTTCAGATTGAGACGTTGATTGCCATCTGCATAGGTCTGTCCTGCAGACTCTGACTCAATGACGGATGAATGAATGCACTCACACACCCATCACAGTGATTCATGGGCTAGAGATGGTCGTCAACTGCTTTCAGAGGGTGATTGCAGCTAACCAACCATAACTCTGTGTAACTGCTCACATTTATTCAGGATAGATTTAATAGCAGAGGTTCCAAGTCAATATGCCTATGGATAATAACATGGTTAAAAGAATAGTTTTACCAATGGTAAAAGCTTTAGGTTCTGGGGCCCAGAGTAAAGGCCATTAAAGGATAATTCCCCTTTGACCTCCCCCTGAGAGGACCGTCAGCACAGAGTTTACATGAGCAAACAAATTAGAGTAGAGACAAAGGAATGTGGGGTAAACAGACTTAACTGGGAACACCGTTATTGTCCCTGTCTTTTTCCCTATGCTAACGTGATGAACTGGCTGCTTTCAGCCCATTCCAATAAAACCTTTCGACTTTCCAAAAGGTTTGAGACTGTAATCTCTAACTTACCCTAATATTACCCTAACATTTTGCCAGCCACCCCGAGTGAATCTCAACATCAGATTTCAGCATTCCAAAGCTAGTAGAGCTGCTCAGTGATGCCGTCAGGGATCTTCTTCTGGCCTACTCTGTCATCCTTACGTTTTTGGCTTCTTATCTTCATGGTTGTCACCTCATGGTTCCCAATGGCTATTGTGTCTGCAGGCATCATATATTCCAGCAAGGAGGAGTAAGTGCAAGAGGCAGAAACAACAAAATTCTTGTAATGTACTATTGGCCAGGACTATTTCACATTGACCTCTTCTCCCAATCTACTAGGGAGGTTAATAATGTGCATTTTTACATTTTTGTAGCTTTCATTTTTGAGGTATTGAACAGAATGGGTAGTTGGGAAATGAAATGGGGATGTGCGAATACTCTCGGCTCAGCCTTACATGTTGCTGATGTCAGTTAGCATTATGTGATTTGGTGAGTTCCATACAACTTGGTACTTTGCTTCTTTCTAATATCTTAAAAGTTTCCTTACAAAATTTTAGGAAGAATTATTAAAATTCTCAGCCAGGCATGGTGGCTCATGCCTATGATCCCAACACTTTGGGAGTGGATTTGAGGCGTCTGGATCACCTGAGGCCAGGAGTTCAAGACCAGCTGGCCAACATGGTAAAACGCTGTCTCTACTAAAAATACAAAAATTAGCCAGGCATGGTGGCATATGCCTCTAATCCCAGCTACTCAGAAGACTGGGGCAGGAGAATTGCTTTGCTTGAACCTGAGAAGAGGAGGTTGCAGTGAGCCAAGATCACACCACTGCACTCCAGCCTGGGCAACAGAATCAGACTCCATCTCAGAAAAACAAACAAACAAACAAACTCAAAGCCTCTCAAAGGAGTACTCAGTTATCAAACCCTCTGAAGATACATACTTATGAACCCAGACATGTAAGAAGATTCCAAAGATCTTATATTGTCACCTTGTTTTCTCTCTAAGTGGCAGTTTTAATGATTCTTCATTTAAAAGCAAATTCAGTCAATCTAGTGCAAATCATCACAATGATTTGCTCTTTTGTGCTATTTCTCTGATGAACTTGCTGTCTTTGTCTCTAGTTCTCATTTAGGCATTTCTACTTTCCCAGTGTCACTATATGTGTTCATCCTGGATAGTGAAGCATTATTGACTTGCGCCTGACCCAAAACTTTGGATTATTGAAGAAGAGAACTCTCTCTGGCTCACTAAATTCTTTACCTGGGATGGCTGTTTCTCAACAGTGAAAATCTAGAATATTATAGTTGTCTGCTAAACCTTCACTGTGGTACAGTTTTAGAAACAAATCCGTCCCTTGGTGTCACTGAAATACCCTTCTACTCTTCTCCATATAGGTATCTGGCATTCCAAACCTACTTCCCACTCTGCTTGATCTTCTTCCAGAGTCTCTGTGTTCTCTGCTTGAGTGGCTGGGCTTTGGTTGAGTACACTGCAGTTGTAGGCTCTCTCCTCTCTTGAATTTGAGTGACAGTAGATATTAGATGGCACTGGAAGATAGCAACAGTATGGTTTCCTTCACTGGCTTGCATCTCTGGGGTGTCAGGCTTCTTTTGTGTCCATGATACAATGAGAAAATGCATCCTGGAATTTAACAGCAAACTAAAAATGCTGAAAAAAAATCCCTTCAAATATAAACAAATAATAAACAATCCAAAGTATATGAAGGGCCAAGGATTCCCCTTTGTATAAATTAAAATAGACAAAAGTGGTGAGCAGATACAGCTTTGGAGAAGGCAGTTCTACTTATGAAAGGGCAGAATCTGTTGCTAAGAGTTGGGGCAGGAAAACATTAGCCACAGGAGTATGTGCACATGGGCTGGGTGGTGCACATACTCCTGTGCACAGGCAGTGGCTCATGCCTGTAATCCCAGCACTTTGGGGGGCCAAGGTGGGTAGGTCGCAAGGTCAAGAGATCAAGACCATCCTTGTCAACACGGTGAAACACTGTCTGTACTAAAAAAAAAAAAAAAAAAAAAAAAAAAAAAAAAAAAATTAGCTGGGCGTGGTGGCACCTGCCTGTAGTCCCAGCTACTCTGGAGGCTGAGGCAGAAGAATCACTTGAACCCAGAAGGCGGAGGTTGCAGTGACCTGAGATTGTGCCACTGCACTCCAGTCTGGTAACAGAGGGAGACTCTGCCTCAAAAAACAAACAAAAAAAAAACAAAACAAAACACCCAGAAGTATGTGCACATGTGTGATGGTTAATTTGTGTCACCTTAACCAGGTCATGGGATGCCAGGATATTTGGCTAAACATCATCTCTGGCTTTGTCTGGGAAGGTGTTTCTGAACGAGATTAGCCTTTGGGTCCCAAGACTGAGTGCGGCAGCTTGCCTTCACCAATGTTGCTGGCATCTTCTGATCCACTGAGGACCTGAACATAACAAAAACACAGAGGACAGGATAATTCACTATGAACTGTGAAACTGGGACATAGGTCTTCTCTTCTTGAATTCAGACTAGAATTTACATCATCAGCTCACCTGGTTCTCAGGCCTTTGGACTCTGGACCTACACCCCTGGCTTTCCTGGGTCTCCAGCTTGCAGATTGCAGATGGCTGATCAACTGTGGCACTTCGTAGTCTTAATAATCACATGAGCCAATACTTTGTAATAAATAAATCTCTCCCTCTACCTATATACATAAACATATGTATACACACACACACACACACACACACACACACACACATGCACGCACATATATAAAGACATTTCTCTGAAGAATTCTAACGCAAACTTATACCCATGATGAAAGAAGAAACAAATGAATTAACCCAAGTGCAGGCAGAGTCCTTTGTCCCTGTGTCACCCACAGACTGTTCCATCATTCCACTTCCTTCCCAGCCACACCCCACCCTCTACTCCCCCTCCACAGCTTCACATCCTGAGAGGCTAGGCATTAAGAGCCTCTGTTTTGAGAGAGTGGTCTAGAGTCAACAGTTTAAAGCCATCTGTAGTTTACCAAGATAACTCTGAGAATCTAGAAGGCAAGTTAGAAAAGCCTTGTAAATATAAGAACGCTAAGGCTGGGGCAATGATGGAGGCAGCTGGGGTGCTTAGAAAAGAGCAGACTTTTGCATGACAGTCACAAAGTTTCAAAATTTGACTCCACTGCTGCCTGCTGTGAGATCTTGAGGAAGTACCCTAAGCCCTCTGAGTATCAGTTTCCTCGCCTATCTCTATAAATAATATGGGGGTAAATAACGCGTCCCACCAAATTTTTAGGAGGATCTAATGATTTAAGAAATGTGTACATGATAAATGTGTGCGTGATCACAAAGTTTCAGCCGTTAATATAAAATTCACAAACTATGAAACAAATTCATTATTTGGCTGCATTGACTACATAATGGGGCTAGATGCAGTGCACATTTCTGTGTTTACTTGCTGTACGTAAAGATTTCTACACACAAGGTGTGAGGTGAGAAGTCACTGTGTGAAAACTTTCTACAAACACCATCATTTTGGAAGTATTTGATTCATTATTCATTAAGGAATATTTTCATTGATTAAGTATGCATCTTATTTCCTTTATCTCTTTTTTTTTGCCCATAAATTTAATTGTTGGGTTTAATTATAATCACTTTATAATTACTGTATCTTGGCATTAATTATACCACATTAATCCATTAATGATATTATTCAGCACAAAACTAATTAAGTCATGAACATACATTGCCCATGGCTTACCTGTAACACCCTGTTTCTTTCCTCTGTGGTTTTTTTTAAATTTCATCTTTTTTCTAACACATTTGAAAAGGCTTCTTAATGACTGTTTTCTTTTTCTTTTCTTTTTTTTTTCAGTCCTGTTCTCTCAGAACCTATAATACCCACAACTGACTTATGGAGCCTTATTTCCTGGATGCAACTTTTTCCTCACCTACCAACAGCCTGTATTCTTGAATTTCTCTTTCCAGACCAAAGGGGCATCTAGTTGCTTAATGCTGTTTCCTAAAACTGGCTTCTTGCCACACAATGTAACTCTTCCTGTCTGTCACTCCAGATACAAGTTTTGCTAAGTACCAATTTTTAAAAAAATGTATCTTGTTATTTTCTGGATCAGGCCCCTGTCAGAATATCATGATATAGTAGAAAGGCCGTGAAATTCTATTCAAGTAGACTTGATTTCTTGTTCTAGATCCAATTCATTGTTCCATTCTACACAAAACCCCTTACCAATTTGGGGCTTTAGTTTCTATATTTATAAACAGGGAGTTGGGCTGGATGCTGTTGAAATTACATATAACTCTAAAATTGTAGAACCATTTCTACTGAAATGTCATTATCCATTAGTTATTTATATGTTCGCTATCTCCCTGCTAACCATTGTGCAAATAAGAAAAGAAGATCCTTTCATATCTCATCTGCTAAAGAAAATGTAGTGCATATACATCTATATTGATTGCACATTTGAATGCCTCCCCTCACATATCTTTAGTATACAACCTGAATAGCATAGATGGTGAACATATAAAATAATATTTATCAGTTCCTATCTCAGCAGAGATGATCAACCTCACAGAATATGCATCAATGTAAACAAAAAAACAAAGCAATGTCAGAAGGATGTGCAAGGGTGCTGCTGTGACATGCAGGAAGAGGCCAAATTTATCCTACAGCAGAGAGGACAAGCGGGATTCATTTTGTATGCCAACTGCTGTTGATAATTGCTGAACGTTACATTGAGCAGGATTCTGATCTAGGCAGCTGGACAGTTTCCTGTGGATATAGTGACATCTGCCATGGGTAGGAAGGGGGTGTGGTAGCATGTATCCCTTGTCCAGAGCCAGCTCACTGTCCCGAGTACCCTTTGACAAATACAACCTCAACTGTTTTTTAGAGAGGAAGATGCTGAGGCTGACTTAGTGTAAGACATAAACATGTTCCTGGCAGAGAAAATATAATGAGTAAGGTAAATCAAGGGTCCCAGCTGTCATTTACTTTTTAATTCATATCTGGGCTTACATTTGGGCAGCTTCCAAAGTCATAATCCGTCAAAGCTCTTTGGCTTTTCTTGAACAACTCTAGGTGCAGAGAGTTTTCTGTACCTCTATCTTCAGACAGTTTTCATCACAGGAAAAGTAGTCTTTAAGGAGAACGGTAACTTGTATTCACTTGTTCCAGTTTTGTCTCTTAAAGACACGAAGAATTAAGTCAGGTCTTTGCCCACACCACAGTCTTCAGATACTCTAAGCTACCAGATTCCCTAGAGATGTAGCCCATGGGGCTAATTTCTCATGTGCTATGGCAGAGACATGCTTCCTTTCTGCTCACTATGCTCAGGTGCTCTTTTTACATTTCAGTTTTTCTTAAAAGTGTGGCTCTGAAATCAGTTTTTTTTTTTTTACCCCCAGAGGAAACCTGTTTTTACTTCTTTGAGTTGTTTATTTAGATACTTATGTCCATATTTCTAAATAATATGTTTATAATGCTTTTAAATAAAACTTTCTTGTTTTGTCAGGTTTACTCAGTATCTTTCGATGTACTGTAATAAAGATGCGTTGTTATTATACAGCACCTCATCTCCAGTTAGCTTCTCCTGTTCTTTCAGTATGTTTCTTGTGAATGTTTTTATATTATTTTCTTATTTTTTTTGTTTTTCTTTAGTTAATATGTTTTGATCAGTTTCAATATGCCTATAATTAGCTTTATTTCCTCTGTCAAATGCCTATGAATCAATTTTTACTCCAAACACTCACACATATCTAAAATTCCATCTTTTCCTTTATTGAATGCTCATGAATTCCTCTGTTTGTGAGGCTCAATTTACTACAACAATTTGGACTAGTGGGTTTTTTATGTTTGTGTCATAGATGATGTTTCCTAGATTCTGTGTCTTTCTTTTTATTAATCAGCTTCCTTTATTTTGGCGTGTAATAGTTCTTCAGTAGATTCCAAAGAAATGACATATTGGAGCAAAACACCAAGTTATTATATGCATGAAATGTCTATTTTCACACCCAATTGAAAGCTCAGCTGAATACATGATTTTAAACTAAAAATAATTTTCTTTAAATAGATACTATATACAACTGCAGATTTTTTTCAACTCCTTCCATTTAGAGATGCAGTGTAATTACCCTCTCCTTGAGTCTGGAATGGTCTTAGTGATCCACCTGACTAATAGAATATAACCAAACTATTCTAGGAATTCTGAAGCTAGGTCATCAAAAGCCTTTGCACCTTCCACCTTGCCTCTTAAAACTCTTGCTGTAAGGAAGCAATACACTGAGATGACCATGTCATGAAGAGGCCCATGTAGAGAGGAGGCAGGCAACCAGAGATCACTGGGCAGCCCCCAGCTGCTCCTGCCATTCCAGCCCAGACCCCAGACATTGTGGGAAGGAGTCACCTTGAACATTTGTAGCCCAGTGGATGTAACTGAAGAAAGAAAAAAACAAAAATAAAGCAACCGCATCTAACAACCAAATTTGAAGTCCTCGGTAGATGACCCCAGGCAACATATCCCAACTATGTTCACCTGTTCAAGCTGCCAGTCTGAGGCCTCCGTCATCCTGGGAAGATCAAAGCCATCTCTGCTGTGCCCTGATGTAAATTTTTGGGCGTAATCAAATGATTGTTGCTTTAAGCCCCTAAGTTTTAGGGTGATTTGTTATTTGGCAATTGACTGAAAGCCTATCACTGTAAACTTTTACTACTTAATGCTGTAATTGAGAAGGTTGATATCATTCTGAGTTTCTACTGTTTTGAACTCTGAAAACTTTTAGGACTTCTCATTACAGTCAGCCTGTCTATGACTTCTGCATCCATGGATTCAACCAACTGTGGATCAAAAATACTTGGAAAAAAAAAGAAAAATAACAATACGAAAATAATCCAAATAAAAATACAGCATAACAACTACTGTATTTGCATAGTATATGCACTGTATTAACATAATACTAATTTACCACTAATTTAATAGTAACTGAGCTAGAAATTATTTGGGTTACATGCATAGGTTATATGAAAATACTATGTCATTTTAAATAAGGGACTTGGGCATTCAAATATATTGGTGTTGGGTATATTCTGAACCCAGTCCTTTGTGGATACCAAGGGATTACTGTATTCTGTATTCTGGGATTCTGAAACTGCACAAAGATACACCCTAATTTTCTACTTTCATTAATTCTGCTGAGTCTTTGGTAGACTTTCAATCTGGAAAGAGATGTTCAACAGTTCAGGGCAGTTCTCATTACTTTTTGTTTTACATTACCACTTCCAATTAGAAATACATGTCACTTTTTTATTCCCTCATATTCATTTGAAAAAAAAATTCAAACTTATTATTCCTTGTCTGATCTTTTGTGGATGCTATTTGGTGTGAAAATAACGGTAGCCAAATAGCCATCACCCTACGTCAAACTCATTGTCATCTTTATGTCTTGGATTAGTCCCCTCCCATTTTTCTTTCCCTTGATATCAACAAGACCCAGCTCAAGTCTTATGTCCTCAGGAAGACTTCCTACTATCCTATCTCTGTTCTTATCTCTCTTCTTTACTGAATTTCTAAAGTTAATATTCATATTCATCACCGCTACATGCATAGAAGTAAGAAGTTCCAGATCAGTGCTGCCCAGTAGTAATATAATGCAAGCCAAGTATTTCATTAAGACTTTCTAGTTGTTACAACAAAATAGGTAAAATTAATTTTAATCATGGTTTTCATTTAGCCCAATATAGATACAAATTAAAATATTATCATTTAACCTGTGATCAAAGTAAAAGTATTAATGAGCCATTTTATATTTCTTGATCCTCAAATACATTATATACTTGGTCCTTACAGAATATCTCATAATGTTTTTGATAGCATTTTTTACTTATTGATGATTTTCTTTATTTAAGTAACTTTATTTGGATGCTATAGAAAGTAGTGTGATGAGTTTTGTCATGTTTTGATGCCTAAATTTTGCTTTTTCTGCTCTTTCTTTGCTAATTAATGGCAGCCCAGAAACCACAAGCTATTGAGTACAGAACAGCATGCGTTTCTTCAGGCTTGTTAACTTAACCTTTCCAACTACCTAATGAATTGTTTGATTCTCCTGTATTCCCTTAGTACCTCACGTAACATTGAGAATATTTTGGACATTTGAATTTTTTTTTTGTTTTTGCCAACGAAAAATCATTTATTATTATGCTGATTTATGAATTCACCAGTGGATTGTAAACTCTTATCTAAGATCATCCCTGAAGCATGGGTTCTAATTAGGCCCTTCAAATGCTATCTAACCATCCCTACGGTATAGATTGAATTTTTTTTTTCACATGCCATGATGGCTTGCTGTATCCATCACCCCGTCATCTACATTAGATATTTCTCCTAATACTGTCCCTCCCCTATCTCCCCAACCCCTGCTATCCCTCCTCTGGACTCCCAACCCCTGACAGGCCCCGGTGTGTGTGATGTTTCCCTCCCTATGTCCATGTGTTCTTTCTCTCATCTCTATCTCACTTTCTCTTTACTTTCACTTTGTTCCAAAAAAGTGTTTCAAATGTCTTAAACAGCGTAATGTGACATTGACTATCTTTGTAGTTATAGCCATCATAGCGGTAGTTAGCCACTTTAAACCTAAGTTAAAGTGTTTTAGAACTTTAACCTAGAACTTTAATTCCATAAATAATATAATATTCATCAAGATGCTTTCTGTTGAGGAGCTCAGTGGCTATTTCTTCTCCAGGATGACCAACCCTAGTTACTCCAAATATATCCTAGCTAACATTTGTAAACATTCCAAATTAAGAAACTTTTCTTTGTGATTTATTTTTTAAAACTTAGAAAATTATGCTTCTACTTGCTTATTGTAACTGTAATACATTTAGCTTCCATGAAGAACTCTTCAATCCATTTCAGTGTTCTCATTTAGCTGCAGTATTTGTTCCGGTTCCTTCAGCACAATGTCGATGCCATAGAGTATACGTAAGAGTACAGAAGACATTTATTTCCAACGGGATTTTTGAGACTGGATAAATGATTGTATTCTAACTTTTTACTACATTTTAACATAAGTGTCCTTTTAAGCATAGCTTTAAAGTATCTCCCCACTAACTTAAATATCTTAATTTTTAAAGTAATGCACATTATAAAAATGCATTCTGGAAGTTCTTGGGCAGGATCATTAAGTGTTCTACTTACATAATTTTAAACTCATTTAATTGCACTTTAATTTTATGGAGTTTTAGAGTAGTCATGTACTTGATGTTATTGCCAATTGTCCAGGTTTCATTTTCAAGCCCTGTATCAGAAGATTTGTGGAAGTAAAAGGAATTTACACATTGTAAAGGACTGTAATAAGCTACTTGGTGAAGAGTTAGGAGATACAAACTGATGGAAGATAAGAGATGAGGACGATTTAATTAAATACAAGTAATTGGGGGTATGGGGTAAAGGAGAGAAAGAAATGCTAATTCATACCCACCACATTGGAGGGTTGCTGTAAGTTAAGCAACAATTTCCTAATATTTTATTCTTGATAAATTGTTTCTTCCAATTACTTAATTTTGATGGATTGATAGTGTGCCGCTGAATGGAAAGGAGAAAATTATTTTTCTGGTTATGAGAGAATAAAATGAGTCTTCAGATTTCTAGATGCTCATTATCCTAAGAACAAAATCAAATGATTTTCTCCTGTCTTAGTCTGTTTGGGTTGCTATACCGAAATACCATTGAATGGGTGGCTTATAAACAACAGAACTTTATTTCTCACCGTTCTGGAGACTGGGAAGTTCAAGATCCAGACATCAGCAGATTCCACATCTGCTGAGGACCTGCTTCCTGGTTCACAGAAAGCCCTTTCTTTGCTGTGTCCTTATGTGGTTGAAGGAGTGAGGGAGCTCTCTGGGGCCTTTTTAATAACAACACTAATCTCATGTGTAAGGGTTTTACCCTCATGATATAATCATCTCCCGGTATGGTTTGGCTCTGTGTCTCCACCCAAATCGCATCTTGAATTGTAATCTCCATATGTTGAAGGTGAGGCCTAGTTGGGGGCGATTGGATCATGAGGGTGGTTTGTAGTGGTTTAGCACCATTCTCCTAGTGCTGGCTCATGATAGAGCTCTTAGAAGATCTGATGGTTTAAAAATGTAGCACTTTCCCCTTCGTCCTCTCTCTCACCTGCCACCACGTAAGATATGCCTTGCTTTTTCTTTGCCTTCCACCTTGATTGTAAATTTCCTGAGGCCTCCCCAGCCATGTGGAACCATGAGTCAATTATATTCCTTTTCTTCATAAATTACCCAGTCACAGGTAGTTCTTAATAGCAGTGTGAAAACAGACTAATATACCTCCCAAAGGCCTTACTTCCCAATACCATTACAATGGGGGTTAATATTTCAACATACAAATTTTGGGGACCTAAACATTCAGTTTATAGCATTCTTTGCTCCTTCCCCACTGCCAAAGACTATCCTAGCACTTCAAGAAAAACAAACATCTCATTTAAACACTTCTTGAGTGAAGATCAGGTCTGTCTCACGTGCTTCAACAGGACATTAGTCACTGTTCATTATGTACCACTAGAAAAGGCAACAGGAAAAATAACTGCAGGAAAAGAAATGTTAAATGTTGAGAATTGACTTGGAATGAGCAGTGAGCCCAAGTTAGGCCCAGAGAGGGAACAGATAAGCAGAGCGAGATTAATAATAACATCTGACACAATGTGCCAGGTGGTGTCTCAGTACTTACGTTGTTTGCTTTATCCTACATGTGAGGTAGGTACTGATCTTTTATTACAAACATTTTAAAAATGAGAAAGCTGATGCAGAGAGATATTATGTGACTTGCTCAAAACCACACACCTGGTAAGTTGCAAAGCTAAGCTTTGAAACCAGGCAGTTTAGGTTGTGATTAGCAATGTGATAGGTTGGAAGTGGGTTTTTGCTAGTGATTATTCTAAAAGTTAGTTGATAATTTATATTTAATTCAAAATTTTCTCTCTTTAGTACATTCGTTACCTTGCATTCTCTTATAGATTTTAAGTTATTGCATATATAATGAAGAAGAGTTTCATTAACTGCTACTTCTCATGAGGGTCTCAGCATAAATGCCAGTTATCTAGAATAGTGTTGTGTTTCTCAAACTTCCTTAGCAAAATGATTATCTAGAATTTGTTGAAAATGCATATTTGGAGGCCCTGACTTCATTAATTTTTTTTTTTTTTGAGACAGAGTCTCACTCTGTCACTCAGGCTGGAGTGCACTGGTACAATTTGCTCACTGTAACCTCCGCCTCCTGGGTTCAAGCAATTCTCCTGTCTCAGCCTCCTGAGTAGTTGGGACCACAGACACAAGCCATCATCCCCAGCTGATTTTTATATTTTTGGTAGAGATGGGGTGTCACCATATTGGTCAGACTTGTCTCAAACTCCTGACCTCAGGTGATCCACCTGCCTCAGCCTCTCAAAGTGCTGGGATTACAGGCATGAGCCCCCATGATCTAGCTTGGATACCCTGACTTCAAAAGTTTTGATTTTGAAAGTCTAGGTTAGATCTTTGCAATTTTTATTCAAATACAGCTAGGAAAAGAAAATCTGTTATTGGATGCTGTCCCTGCCACAAAGACTCCTTTGATGGGCAATGTAATGCCCTCCCAGAATCTCACATGTAACCATTAGCACATTTTCCACAGTTTATGGTCATTGCTCACTCACTCATCTTCATGCTCTTTTAGACTCTGAAGTCTTTAAGGACAAAGATTGTGCCACTTCACTGTTGTATCTGTAGTATCTTCCATTCACCTTTGACATAGTAGATGCTTTGTCGCTGTGTGTTGAAGGAATGATCTGTAGAATGTATAGCATTGAGTGAAGGCATGATTGGGAGACAGCCTTAGAATGTGCAAAATAATAAATTATTTTGAGATGACTAAATTTAACAGGCCTAATTTGTCTCACTTTATTTTTATTTTTATTTATTTATTTATTTATATATTTAGAGACAGAGTCTCACTCCGTCACCAGGCACCAGGCTGGAGTGCAGTGGCGCGACCTCGGCTCACTGCAACCTCCATCTCCCCGATTCAAGCAATTCTCCTGCCTCAGCCTCCTGAGTAGCTGGGACTACAGGCGCGCGCCACCACACCCAGCTAATTTTTTTCTGTATTTTTAGTAGAGATGGGGTTTCATCATGTTGGTCAGGATGGTCTCGATCTCCTGACCT
>CAUYLG010027569.1:0-66240 GCA_963573385.1 Cacajao melanocephalus | reverse complement strand
GGGAGAGAGGGGAGAGAGGGGAGAGAGGACAGAGGTAAGAGAGAGGGGAGAGAGAAGAGAGAGGTGATAGGGGAGAGGATAGGAGGGGAGGGGAGAGGGGAGAGAGAAGAGAGAAAGGAGAGGGGAGAGGAGAGGAGAGGGGAGGGGAGGGGAGGGGAGAGGAGAGGAGAGAGAAGATTTGAGAAATGCACTGTGTTCTAATGTCTGGCACCCCTTGTAATACCTTTAGGGAAAGGGGCTGATAAATCCAAGCAACATGCTAGCAACCTTTAGCAAAAAGGAGTGTAAGGGGTGGGGAGTCCTGATTTTTAGCCTTTGCCCATTTCTGTGACTTAGATTCTCCTGCTGGATACATGTTAAGCTACTAATATACCCTGGCTGGGCATGGTGGCTCACGCCTATAATCCCAGCACTTTGGGAGGCCGAGGTGGGTGTTTGAGAACAGCCTAGCCAACATGGTGAAACGTTGTCTCTACTAAAAATACAAAAATTAGGCGGGTATGGTGCCACACTCCTGTAGTCCCAGCTATTCGGGAGGCTGAGGCAGGAGAATCACTTGAACCCAGGAGGCAGAGATCGTGCCATTGCACTCTAGCTTGGGCAACAGAGTGAGACGCCATCTCAAAAAAAAAAAAATGTCCTGGTGGAGCTGGAAAGAGACATATGCAGTACAGACTGGCAGCCAGTGTCAGCCAGCTCCAACAGGCAGGCATGTACATCACTGTCTCGCAGAAAGTTTATACACAGTGGGAACAAAGGAGATTTTAGGTTCAGATGGTTAAACAAAGTTTAAACTGGTTTCTTTGCCACAAGACTTCCCCAAATCTTTTTTTTTCCTTTTCTTTTTTTCCTTCACTATATCCAATAATGGCTGTAAGCAATCCCCAAATCTTTATTCCCAACCCACTTTGAGAATCGCCAAGCAGGACTAGAGCATAAAATGTTTATCGAATCTATCTGACCTCTGGACTCTCCTCCCTACCAGCATTTAGGAGGTGTGCTGTGCCCTTTTTGGGAAAGACTGACACAAAGGCACAAGTCTGTTCCTTCACGGCTAAATGTGAGCCAGAGGCTGCGAGGTATCTAGAAGATGATGCAGCTACTCCTCCGTGGAGCGCCACCAATACCATCTGTGACTGGCACCCTGGCAGAAAACCCAAGTTGGGCAAGCTGATTTAGGTCAAACTCTAGCAACAATTTACACAGAAAAGTCCAATGAGAGCCTCTGCCAATGGCTCTGTGTCACAGGGATGCAGGGAAAGGAGAACAGTTCAGGCACAGTTTGGCTTTTCCTGTGGGATAGTAACTTTTCTCTGAGTTCCACAGCGCACTTCTTTTAAATTACAGAGACAAGGCCTGTGTTGCCCAAGCTAATCTCAAACTCCTGGGCTAACACGATCCTCCTGCCTCAGCCTCCCGAGTGCTGGGACTACAGGACCACAATGTCCAGCTCCCAAAACGTTCATGTACATTTCACTTTTTTTGCTTTTTTTTTTTTTTTGAAACAGAGTCTCTTTCACCCAGGCTGGAGTGCAATGGCATGATCTTGGCTCACTGCAACCTCCACCTCCTGGGTTGAAGCGATTCTCCTGCCTCAGCCTCCCAAGTAGTGGGAAATACAGGTGCCCAGCTAATTTTTGTATTTTTAGTAGAGACGGGGTTTCACCACATTGGCCAGGCTGGTCTCGAACTCCTGACCTCGTGATCCTCCGACTCAGCCTCCCAAAGTGCTGGGATTACAGGCGTGAGCCACCGCGCCCGGCCTCATGTACATTAATCTCTAAAATATTCCAAGTAGGTAGCAATATCAACCTAGAAAATATGCTAAAGTATCTAGAAAAAAGGACAGGGTAATTTTTTTTGTAAAATGCCAAGGAGTACCTGCAAATCGAGGATGACTTCAAGTCTAATGAAAACAACATGCCTAGGCAGGGCACACTGGCTCATGCCTATAATCCCAGCAACTCTGGGAGGCCAAGGCACAAGGATCACCTGAGGTCGGGAGTTCAAGACCAGCCTGACCAACATGGTGAAACCCTGTCTTAAAAAGAAAAAAAAAAAGAAAACAAGGTGCCTAAAAGGAAGATCAAGACCACACAAAAGGCAAATGATTAATTACTTCCTTAGGGAAGAATAAGGTGGCAAATTAATACCCATAAAGCCTAGCAAATAAATACCCACCACAACCCATGGTTTACTAGATTTGATTAGTAAGAATATTCTTTTCACTTATTCCATTATTTAAACTCTTCCCAGACCAAGAAAATCTGGTTTTGTTTGGTTGGTTGGTTGGTTTTTTTGAGATGGAATCTCACTCTTGTTGCCCAGGCTGGAAGTGCAATGATGCGATCTCAGCTCACTGCAACCTCCACCTCCCAGGCTCAAGTGATTCTCCTGCCTCAGCCTCCCAAGTAGCTGGGATTACAGGCATGTGCCCCCACACTCAGCTAATTTTTTGTATTTTTAGTACAGATGGAATTTCACTACATTGGCCAGACTGGTGTCAGCCTCCTGACCTCAGGTGATCCACCAGGCGTGGCCTCCCAAAGTGCTGGGATTACAGATGTGAGCCACTGTGCCTGGCCTTATTTTCTTTTTCTTTTTCTTTTTTTTTTTTGAGATGGAGTCTTGCTGTGTCATCCAGGCTGGAGTACAGTGGCACAATCTTGGCTCACTGCAACCTCTGCCTCCCAGGTTCAAGCGATTCTCCTGCCTCAGCCTCCCAAGTAGCTGGGATTACAGGTGCTCACCACCACACCCGGCTAACTTTTTTACATTTTTAGCAGACACGGGGTTTCTCAATGTTGGCCAGGCTGGTTTCAAACTCCTGACCTCAAGTGATCCGCTCGCCTCGGCCTCCCAAAGTGCTAGGATTACAGGGGTCACCGCGCCTGGTTGGAAAGTCTATTTTCAATGGCAAGATGAAAATCATATATTTATGCTCCTGTGCATAAATGCTCTGAAGAATGTAAGACAAGTGACAGGCCGTAAGGAAAGGCAGCAGCAATCTATCACAAAGTTACTCCAACACAGAAATAGCACCAGACACCTCTTTTCCCTCTCTCCGTGGTTTGAGTCTGGAACCAGAAGAACACGGTTCTTCTATCTCACTACCACAGACAGTAAATACAGGACCAGCAAAGAACCACAATAAGCCCAATGAGGGGATTCCGGAGCCACCCAGCTGATCCATGGTTAGGTAAAAACGGGTCGCATTTCTGCCTCCATGTAATCACTGCTCTCTCTGGCCTGCACCTATGAGAAGCAAAAGGCAAACCTTTAAATATCAAACTATCAAGCCAACCATTTCACAGGTGACAAGTTAGCTCTTCATCCTAATAGATCAATATAATAGGCACATGGATCCAAATTTCATATAGCTTCCCAATTATCTTATTTCTTTCTTTTCTTTCCTTTTTTTTTTTTTGGAGACAGAGTTCTGCTTTGAAGTCCTATGTTGTAGTGCAGTGGCGTGATAAGGACTCACTGCAGCCTCAACCTCCCAGGCTCAAGCAATCCTCCCACCTCAGCCTTCCAAGTAGCTGGGATTACAGGCACAACCCACCACGCCCGACTAATTTTTGATATTTTTGTAGGGACAGGATTTCGCCCAGGCTGGGCAAGCGCTCCACCCACCTCAGCCTCCCAAACTGCTGGGACTCGCTATCTCATTTCTAAAAGAAAACTATTAACATTATAATAGCATGAGATTCATTGATATGTAAATCAACTCACTTCTAATTATTTTTTTCTTTAAAGTACAAATCAGAAATTGCTGAGTTGATAATCTACAGTAACTGACTTGCTCTCAGGTGATTGACAAGCATGCCTCGGGGCTTCCTTTGCAGAGTACTACAGAAATGAAAGTCATGTTCTCATTCACCTACCAGCAGCAGGAAACTGAATTCTCTCCTAAGAGTTCCACTGCAGTAATGACAGTCGCCCTCCTGTCTCTGCCACCTACCCACTTGGGGACCTTCAGCCAACATAACCTCTTACATTCAAAATCTCTGCATGAACACTGCTTCTCATTACAATCGCTCAAACTTGAATGCCAAAGTAACACTGTTGTGAAGCGCTTTATTTAGCCAACAGGCTGTCCTTTGTTCAAATGTACCTCTTTCCTTCCTGGATTTTTTTTTTTTTTTTTTTTTTTTGAGACGGAGTCTCGCTTTGTCACCCCGGCTGAAGTGCAACAGCGCAATCTCGGCTCACTGCAACCTCCATCTCCCGGGTTCAAACGATTCTCCTGCCTCAGCCTCCTGAGTAGATGGGATGACAGGCATGCACCACCATGCCCAGCTAATTTTTGTATTTTTAGTAGAGACGGGGTTTCACCATTTTGGCCAGGCTGGTCTTGAACTCCTGACCTTGTGATCCACCCGCCTCAGCCTCCCAAAGTGCTGGGATTACAGGCGTGAGCCACCACACCCGGCCCCTTTCTGGATTTTAAGAGTAGTATGTGCTCTTTGCCAATGCTCTAACATCTAGAAGCACAAGCAACAGAAAGCAAACGCCTCAGAAGGGCCTCACCAGAGATAAACTGGTAACATATGGGATACAGATTTTTAAATGCATATATAAGCATAAATATACATACACATATACAGGCATTTTCACACTCAGCAACATATCACAGACATCATTCCAAGTCTATGCTGCTTCCATCAAATCGGACATGTCTCCATGTCAATTCAACAGAGTTTTCAAGAGTGCCCTTTAAATTTAGAGCGTGAGTCTCCAAAGAGAGTTTAATGCCAAAGCAAGTAACCACAAGAACAACTTTTCTTCACAAATTCTTACAAAAATAAGAACACTTAAAAAAAAAATCCTTTAAGACATACTGTTGTATTTCACTCTTTTGCTTTAAAACTTCTGAAGATATATTTTTAACTCTCAATAAAATGAAAGATGAGAGAAATGGAGACATTAAAATCATTTACTTATGCTCTTAAATCATAATCTTTATGTTTAAAATGTCCCAGAGAACAGCTTCTATCATTCTATCCTTCAAGGTACTCTAGATTCTGGATTTCACAGTAAATCAGCCTTGCCTGTGGGTGAGTGGTGGCTGGCATTTTAGTACTTTTACTTTCATTTTCCTGAAGGATTTTGGCCTGAAGGAAATGTTCTATTCCAAACAATAAAGTACTTCCTCCAAATCAAGGAAAACATGAACCCAGGAGTTTATCCAGCTTTAGGAGGGAGGGCAGACTAGCATAGACTGGCACTTAGTATCACATCAACGAAAGAGGATGGCACGGTCAACAGCAAAACGAGGGCTGGTCAGAACGGAGAAGGTTAACCAACTTTTTAAGGGATCCTTAGTCACACTCATTATAAATACATTTCTATTTTAGGTACAAAGCCTTAAAACACATGCACAGACCAAAACCAAGAATAAGAGGTCTTTTTAATCACACTTATAAAGCATGCTCCATTTTACCGGATTTTTAAATGTTCATATGTGCAAGCGTCCCAGGTCCCATTCATTCATTCACTTTTGAGGCAGTCTCTGTAGCCCAGACTGGAGTGCAGTGACACGATCTCGGCTCACTGCAACCTCTGCCTCCTGGGTTCAAGCGATTCTCGTGCCTCAACCACCCAAGTGGCTGGGATTACAGGCGTGTGCCATGATGCCCAGCTAATTTTTGTATTTTTAGTAGAGACAGGGTTTTGCCAGGTTAGCCAGGCTGGTCTCAAACTCCTAGCCTCAAGTGATCCACCCAGCTCGGCCTCCCAAAGTGCATGGATTAAAGGCATGAGCCACTGTGCCCAGCCTCCAGGTTCTTTTTAAAAGGAAGGAGACAGGCTGGACTCAGTGGCCCACACCTATAATTCCACTGCTTTGGGAGGCCAAGACGGGAGAATCACTTAAGGCCAGAAGTTCAAGACCAGCCTGAGAAATACAGAAAGATCCCATCTCTACAAAAATAAAAATAATTAGCCCAATGTGGTGGCATGCATGCCTGTAGTTCCAACTACTCAGGAGGCTGAGGTGGGAGGATTGTCTGAGCCCAGGAGGTTGAGGTTGTAGTGAGCTATGGTAGTGCCACTGCACCCTAGCCTGGATGACAGAGACTCCCATCTCTAAAAAAAAAAACAGTTAAAAAAAAAAAAGGAAGGAGAGAAACCATTTACCTACTGGGAAGAAGAGGTGGAGAGGTCTGAGGAAGAGAAAGAGGTATAGTGGAAAAGGAGGAGGAAGAAGCTAGAAGGCAGATGGAGAAAAGATGGAGAGAGGGAACAGAACGACCATACAGAGTCACATTACAGTGGCTGCTAAGAATACAGGTAGCACTTAGTAAGTTATTCACATATCCTTCCTTACATTTTAAATTTCTCAAAAAAAAAAAAAGGGGGGGAGGGGGTGAGTGAGAGAACAGAGGGAAAAGAATTCCTTTAACAGGGCAATGCGGGGTCATGGGGATTTTGGCAAGGAGCTATCAGGTATAGTTTAAGGTTAAAAAAAAAAAAAAAAAACTAGAAGTCATTAAGGAAATAATGACGGAATCACCTTTCCATCAAAAAAAGAACAAGAATCAAACTGGAGCCAAAAGCACAATAACTGCTCTCTGGGTAGAAGAAAAGCAAATATTTAGATAAACTCTCGTTGTAACAGTTAAGTACTGATCAGGGAACTTAATTTTACTTAAGAGTTCGTATTTCTTTTTTTCCCCCAGGCTAGAGTGCAGTGGTGCAATCTCGGCTCACTGCAACCCACACCTCCAGAACTCAACCGATTTTCTTGCCTCGGCCTCCTGAGTAGCTGGGATTACACGTGTGTGCCACTATGCCTGGCTAATTTTTGTTTGTTTTTGTTTGTTATTGTTTTTTGAGACAGTCTCACTCTGTTGCCCAAGCTAGAGTGCAGAGGCGCTATTTCGGCTCACTGCAACCTCCACTTCCCAGGTTCAAGTGATTCTCCTGCCTCAGCCTCCCAAATAGCTGGGACTACAGGCATGTGTCACCACGCCCAGCTAATTTTTTGTAGTTTTGTAGAAATGGGGCTTCACCACGTTGGCCGGGCTGGTCTCCACCTCCTGACCTCAAGTGATCCACCTGCTTCTCCTCCCAAAGTGCTGAGATTACAGGCGTCAACCACCACATCCAGCCATATTTATTTTTAAAAAGAAAACCTAAAATGAAAATGTTTGATTTTATATTTCTAAAATTAGAAAATGTGATGTTATGCATTCTAAGCGATTCTTCATTTTCACATGGAGTTAGAGGATTTACTATTTGACTGATTTGCAGTTTGCTAAAATCACATGAAAGTTCCAAAACGCTCAATTTTCCTCTACTAATGAACAATCTATAAGTTTTACGCTGTCTCCCTATATGAAATAAAATACTCATGAAGATTGTGTTTAATATTCAACTGCGTAAATTCCTTTAAAATATAATCCCAGAAAATCCTTAAAGATAGGAAGTTCTGTTCTTTCCATTTTCTGAGAACTAGAATAGGAGAGCAGTTAGAAATAATTTATGAACGCAAAGCACTAACCTAACAAAAAGATGTTTGAGGAGGGCTCCTTTCATTCCGAAGGAAAAGCCATTGGCATATGATTTCTGCTCCCCTCCGCCCCAGGGGACGCAGGGAGAAAGCAGCTTTCACAAAGCCCGGCTGCCTCAGTCACTTCCTCAGGAAGTGGCAGTGACCGCAGCTGGCCCAGACTCGGCGTGGTCTCCAGCCTTCAGATAGGCACTGTGATTGGGAAGAGGACACTAACCACAACCAGCAATACTGCCTAGTCCCACGTGAGAGCCCCCCCTGTGAGCATGGAGGGTTCTGTTTTGGTTTGTGGTTTTGTGTTAAGCCCAGGTGGAAGATGGCAGATCCAACAATGATGCAGCAGTCTCCACCATTTTCTTTCTTTCCCTCTCCTCTCACCAGACCACCAAACTCACCCCAGACACAGGAGAGGCCGAGGGCTGCATCTCCCCGGGACTAAATATGCATCGAACAATAACCAAATTAAGCAACTCCAGCCAATCCACATGACCAGTGTTTTATTTTTCTTGCTCAAGAGTCAAAAATAGAATTGTGCTGACTTGCTGTGAGCGTGAAGGTTCTTGAACAGCGGAATAGCTACTTACTGAATATATGAAGCTTCCAAAAATACCTGCCCCATGTTCCTCTTCAGAAAACAAAATGTACGTTTAAAGGGCAAGACTGCCCTCAGGTTAGCATTTCAAAACCATGGTTCTACACAGAAAAATTCAAACACAGAAGAGTTTACTAAGTACCAAACCACTGCTGAGACCAGAAGGCCTGGGTTCTGCCCAGGCCTCCCCCCTCCCTCCTGCCCCGGCCCCTAAACAACTGTGTTATGGAATTAGCCGCCTAACAAAGCTATCAGAACTCCATTATCTGGCTGTTCGTTCTCCCTCAGGGTGTTTCACCACCAGGAAAGCCTCAGGAACCAGGTAATTTACCCGAGCTGACCATCCCTGCAGATATCTGGTAAAGGACACGTGAAAATGAGCTCCAGGTAGGGCTTCCCCAGGTACCCACTGAGATTACAAGTTAATGAAAGAACACCTCCAACTAAGGAGATTACTACAGGATAGTCTCTCTCTAATAGCATACCCACAATGAATACTCAAAATCCAAAAAGAAAAAAATCTACTCTTCCCTTAGTTATTCCCAAAGAAAAACGGGCAAAGACCCTATGTGCTCTATCTGCATGACATGTTATTGATCTTGGGCACAGGGGCAATGTTTTAAATCACAGAAATAAAATCTCCCAAATTGAGGATTGCATGTACAAAAATGTTTGGTGCAGAGTTATTTGTAACACAGCAAAACACTAGAAATCATGTACATATCCAGCAATAGGGAAATTACAATGGTACATAAACGATTATGTAACAATTATGGTAGACCCTTTATTTTTCAAATTGTGGTAAAAATACACATAGCACAAAATTTACCATTATAACCCTATTTAAATGCACAGTTCAACAGTGTTAAGTATATTCACATCATTTTTGGTACACCCTTTTTTTTTTTTTATTGGAGATGGAGTCACACTCTATCTCCAGGCTGGAGTGCAGTGGCACGATCTTGGCTCACTGCAACCTTCACCTCTCGTATTCAAGCAACTCTCCTTCCTCAGGCTCCTAGGTAGCTGGGACTACAGGTGCGTGCCACCACACCCAGTTAATTTTTGTATTTTTAGTAGAGAACGGGGTTTCAACATGTTGGCCAGGATGGTCTAGATCTCGTGACCTCATGATCCGCATGCCTTGGCCTCCCAAAGTGCTGGAATTACAGGCGTGAGCCACAGCGCCCAGCCTGGTGCATCCTTTTTCATGGAGTACCATACCCTAATTAAAAGTGAGGAAGAGGTCAGGTGCCGAGGCTCACGCCTGTAATCCCAGCACTTTGGGAAACTGAAGCAGGCGGATCATGAGGTCAAGAGTTCGAGAACAGCCTGGCCAACAAGGTGAAACCCCGTCTCTACTAAGAATACAAAAATTAGCCTGGCATAGTGGTGCGTGCCTGTAATCCCAGCTACTTGAGAGGCTGAGGCAGGAGAATCACTTGAACCCAGGAGGCAGAGGTTACAGTGAGCTGAGATCGTACCGCTGCCCTCCAGCCTGGATGACAGGGAAAGTGAGGTAGAGTCATTGTAAGTAATGAAGTGGAACAATCAAGATAGAACGTTAAGTACAAAAAAAAAAAAAAATTCAGGTCACAAAACAATATATATACTACCTTAAAATAAAATAAGCATGTTTTTATATTTAGGCATATAGATATGTAAAATTTATAGATACGTAAAATCCACATAAAGGGCCAGGTGCAGTGCCTCACACCTGTAATCTCAACACTTTGGGAGGCCAAGCCAGGAGGATCACTTGAGGCCAGGAGTTCGAGACCAGCCTGGCCAATGTGGTGAAACCTCATCTCTACTAAAGAAATATAAATAGCAGCAGAGCGTGGTGGCACAAACCTGTAGTCCCAGCTACCAGGGAGGCTGAGGCAGGAGAATTGCTTGATTCTGGGAGCAGAGGCTGCAGTGAGCCAAGATCGTGCCACTACACACCAACCTGCATGACAGAACAAGACTCCGTCTCAAAAAAAAAAAGAAATAAAATAAAATTCATAGAAAGGCTCAGTAGGATGCCACCACAGATCCTGACCCCTAGCTTAAAAAGGCTATGAAACAGAGTGAGGAAAACTGTAGTCGTATTTTGAGCTTTTACTCTCTACTTCCAATCATATTCTTTTTTTTTTTGAGACAGAGTCTCACTCTCTCGCCCAGTCTGGAGTGCAGTGGTGCAATCTCAGCTCACTGTAACCTCCGCCTCCCGGGTTCAAGTGATTCTCCTGCCTGAGCCTCCCGAGTAGCTGGGATTATAGGTGCCCACCACAACGCCTGGCTAATTTTTCTATTTTTGTAGAGATGGGGTTTCACCATGTTGGCCAGGCTAGTCTTAATACTCCTGACCTCAAGGAATCCACCCTCCTCAGCCTCCCAAAATGCTGGGAATACAGGCGTGAGCCTCCTCACCCAGCCCCAACTGTACACTAAAAAGAAATTTTTTTTCCCAAAGTTCATCCACTTAAGTGTAGGTATGCATTTTCAAAATCTCATATGTACATGAAAGGAAGCAGGTAGAAATTTAAATTTCCTACAAACTTTGAAGGTCATAATGTATATCGGTAAATGAAAATAATAATAAATTTCCTACGATCATCAATCCTGGCAATTCCGCTGAAGATACTTTTGTACAAGCTCTGTTTTCCATTGGATATACATTCTTTTAACTTAAAAAAAAAAACAAAACCCTTGTACTGGTAGCTTACTAATTCATCAGTGAGTTTATAGAAATACTGAAAGGCTCTAGGCTAAACCTGTCACTTTTAATAAACTTCAGGAAAATCCATGACAGCTGCTTGAAACGGGTTATTCAAATAGCTTCGCAATGAGAAAACAAGAAAAAATTTATAAATTTTTTTACTGTTTAGGGAGATACAAACTGACTTTTTTTTCTCTTAATGAAGCATGTTTAATGAATTTTAATATTTCAAAACTAAGAAGTTACTTATCTGTGCAAATACTAGCAACAAAGGATTCCTGGTTTAAGAGTAAAACTCAACTTTAGGGCATATTATAAGCTTTTTAGTAGCAGCTCTAAAAACTGTAGTTTCAAAGTATTGATTTCCTACATTAGAAGTGATATTTTGAGAATTGAAAAATAACTTCAAAGTAATTTTTTTTGTCACCTGAATAAGCCTTCTGTGTTTTTGTGCGTAACTTTGAAATCCTGCACAGAAGCCTCTGTCCCTGAAATGCTCCAAACCACCAGCAATAGTTGCTGCTGCGTCTCATTTATTTTGCCAATTAAAAAAAATTTTTTTTGAGATGGAGTCTCACTTTGTTACCCAAGCTGAAGTACAGTGGCACGATCTTGGCTCACTGCAACCTCTGCCTCCCAGGCCTAAGTGATTCTCTTGCCTCAGCCTTCCGAGTAGCTGGGATTATAGGAGCATGCCAGCACACCCAGCTAATTTTTGTATCTTTTAGTAGAGACAGGGTTTTACCATATTGGCCAGGCTGGTCTCGAACTCCTGACCTCAGGTGATCTGCCCGCCTCGGCCTCCCAAAGTGCTAGGATTACAGATGTAAGCCACTGCGCCCAGCCAAATTTTTAAATTTTAAACACTAAATTTAAAATATTAATATTTGCAAACACTTTCTGAGATTTCTAGCATCAGAAAACACGAAAGAGAAAACCTGCAGCTGAAGCTAACGTGGGTATTTTCTGGGGATTTTACAGGTCCACGAGGCTGACCAGCTTGCCTCCTTCAACAGACACCTTTCTTTGGGAATTTTCACCCTCTGAAGTTTTGAAGTTATTGTTCTTACTACAAGGCTTAAAGTCAGTGGCTCTCCACTGGGGTGACCTATCACCAATTATATTTAGCCATGTCCTGAGACATTCTAACTTGGGGGAGGGGGCGTGCTATTGGCACATAGTGGGTAGAGGCCAAGGATGCCGCTAAACATCCTAAGACAGACAGGAAAGACAGTTCTCCCCACAACCAAGAATTATCCAGCCCCAAATGCTAACGGTGCTGAGGTTAAAAAAACTCTGCTTGGAAAAAAAAACAAAAACAAAAAATTCTGCTTGGCCGGGCGCAGTGGCTCACGCCTGTAATCCCAGCACTTTGAGAGGCTGAAACAGGTGGATTACCTGAGGTTGGGAGTTCTAGACCAGCCTGACAAACACGGGGAAACCCTGTCTCTACTAAAACTACAAAATTAGCTGGGTGTGATGGCGCATGCCTGTAATCCCAGCTACTTGGGAGGCTGAGGCAGGAAAATCACTTGAACCTGGGCGGTGAAGGTTGCAATGAGCCGATATTGTGCCAGTTGCACTCCAGCCTGGACAGTAAGAGCAAAACTCCGTCTCAAAAAAAAAAAAAAAAAAAAAAAACCTCTGCTTTATGTGAGCAGGGCCGCCTTCCCTCCATCACCCTATCTTCCTCCTACCAATACTTAATCCTACTGGAATCATAATAAACCTGCTTGCTTTGGTTATCCACGCCAGAGCCATGTCCTAGTACAGAGAAGGTGGCAACTCCCTGTTCCAGCCAACCCTGACCTTGGTCCTCTCCCATCAATTGAGGGAGTGGACAAATAGGTTCCCTGCACAGGCATCACAGCTGTTCTCATCCTCCAAAATGATGCCACAGGCTAATCATGAAACAATTCTCACTAGATACCAAATTCATTTAAAACACTTTCGGAATTCTAAAACTCAGTCCTTTCATCTAAAAAATATGTCTGAGAGCATCCCCCACAGTGATCACTCCCAGAATGCCCACCGCCATTGATTTTAAAAATCAATTCATTTAAAAGTTCTCTTCCTGAAGTAGACAGAAAACAGGAAAAAAAAAATACACACACACACACACAGAGAAAGAGAATTAATTATATCAGTATATCAATCATTATGTTATCCTGAGAAGAGGATGTATGAAACCCTCTGAGTCTTCCTCACAGGGCTGGCTCTCAGTTTTCATTAATTTCGTCAAAGACACCAACAGCTTAGAAGAATATTTGCCCAGGAATTCTCCTCTTGTTACTAAACTTTCCATCCAAGAAGGGAGAAGGAGTTCTACAGTCTAGGAATTTGAGAAATGCTAGATTAGATACACATTTGTGAGAGAGACAGAGAGCGCACACGCACAAGAACCTAATCTATTTTCTCGACGCTTCTCAGAACTTGCCAGAGCTAACATGAACCTCCAATGTGAATCTTCAAAGTGAGGATCCAGGGCTTTAGCTTATCCGATGCTAGAATTTTTCAGGTTGAGGTATCTTTGGGACATGTAGCCAGGTTTAAGAAATTATTGTCTTTGGAGACTGGGCACAGTGACTTACACCTCTAATCACAACACTTAAAGAGGTCGCGATGGGAGGATCACTTGAGGCCAGGAGTCAGAGACCCAGCCTGAGCAACAAAGCAAGATCCCTCTTTATAAAAAATAAAAGTAATAATTAGCCAGGAATGGTGCTGTATTCCTGGAGTCTCGTCTACTTGAGAGGCTGAGAGAGGAGGACTGCTTGAGCCTACGGGTTCAAGGCTACAGTGAGCGGAGACCACAGTGCTACACTCCAGCCTAGGCAACAGAGCAAGACCCTGCCTCTTAAAAATATATTCTCTTTAGGAATTGGTTTTAGGAAACAGGCATGCATCCTACAGTTAGCATGTGAGGGAGGTGCTTCCGGCCCATCTTCCTGAGAACTCTAACCCCATGCTTTTCTTGGCAGTAATTCCTCTGCAGACACACCTCTGCATCAACCCAAGATGACTTAAGGAAAGAACAAGTGAACAAATCTCCAAATATGGAGGGAGAGCAAGAATGAAGAAGTGTTTCTAAGAGACTCCACCTAAAGTTTCAGGCCACAGAAATGATTATGAAAACTTGGTCCCTAGCCTGGGCAACATGGTGAAACCCCGTCTCTACTAAAAACAGAAATATCAGCCAGATATGGCAACGTGCATCTAATAGTCTCAGCTACTCAGGAGGCTGAGGTGGCAGGATCACCTGAGCCCAGGAGGCAGAGGTTGCAGCAAGTTGAGATCATACCACTGTACCCCAGCGTGGGTGACAGAGCAAGATCCTGTCTCAAAAAATAAAAAATAAAAAACCTTGTTTGATGGTTCTAGAAGTATTTCCAAAAGGAAGCTATTTGTATTGTAAAAATGCACACAAGTAGGCACACATACATGTAAAGGAAGAACAATTAATAAAAGCAGACAAGATCTCTTAATTTTATAGACTTTGAGTAGCCACAGCCACATCAGAAGCAAGAAATACCTCATGGATCTTGACAACAGGAGAAATACTGGTTGACCTAGAAGCACTGCCTTCGAACCTCAAAGATACTTGAGACTGCCACCAATTAGCTATAAAAATGACACCTATAAACCACAGGACACTGAAGGTGATGAAAAGCATGAGCTCTGTAGTAAAACAAACTCAGATGAGCTCTGCCTTTTAGAAGTTACAAAATTCTAAGCAAGTGACTTAACTTCAATAGGTGCTAACAAGATAGATGCCCTCAGAATTTACAACAACCACATGCAATATGATAAATAGCATCCTCAACTTACATACCCCTTGCAGACATACAACTCAGCAAGGTCTCTTAAGAAGTAAAACAAGCCGGGCACAGTGGCTTACGCGTGTAAGGCCAAGGCAGGTGGATCACCTGAGGTCAGGAATTCAAGACCAGCCTAACCAATATGGTGAAACCCCATCTCTACTAAAAATATAAAAAAATTAGCCAGGCTTGGTGGCGGGCACCTGTAATCCCAGCTACTTGGGTGGCTGAGGCAGGAGAATCACTTGAACCTAGGAGGCAGAGGATGCAATGAACTGAGACCACGCCATTGCACTCCAGCCTGGTCGACACAGTGAGACTTCGTCTCAAAAAAAAAAAAGCAACAAATAATTCTGGATTCCCTACCTAATAAAAAAAAATCAGCAAAAGAGATGCAGAACAGATTTTTCTTATGCTCAGTGACCTGAAATTAGAGCACTGTGTAACCAAAGATGCTGTAGCTCAATTTGAAACTCCAACTGAAGCCAGTAATATCTTAACACTCAAGATTAGAAGAGCAGAAATTTTTTAAAATTCTGAGCCATCTACATCAAAAGCAGTAAAGCCTAATCACGGTATTACATCAAGTGCTAAACTATGTGGCTTCATCTTTTCCAAAATTAACACTGACCACATAAACCAGACTTGCATTTGGCCAGACAAACCTCTGAGGGACCCAAAACACACACGCACACACGCACGCACACATGCACACACGCCTATGAGAGGGCTCAGATATACATCTATATACCCATGAAAGACCCTGAACATTAGGTTTGAACAATTCCACCAATCACTTGGCCAAATTTCCTACCTTTAATGTCTCAGTACAATACATTACTCAGACAACCAGCATTTGCTTTGCCTTTACGGAGCTAATACTGCAAGCTAGACATACTGTTTTTGTAATTTCTGAGTAAACAGAAAAAAGATTGACTTTCCACACTCAAAAGAGCTCATCCACTCTGGCAATTGTACTAAAGAGCGGTACAGGTTGTAGACTTCAGGGTCAGAAAGACCCAAGTACAAATGTGAACTCCAACTCAGCCGTGAAATATCCATTAACCTCTCTGAGCCTCAAGTTCCTCAGGAATAAAGTGGGATGGTAAGATGACCCACCTTTTAGTGTTGCTGTGAGGCCTAATGACTTAGAACTCAAAAATGGCTCCAAATAAACCGTTTCTTTAGCTGCATTTTACCAAGGTGACCAAGTCACCCGTTAAGCTCATCTTCATTGCAACTCTTGCTTTTCACCATTTCTTAGCGAAAAAAAGGTCTATCGAGCCAGACACCTATGCTCAGTGGCCTCAGCACACATTTTCTCCCTGCCAACTAAGCGTTCCCATCCTTCCCTCTCTGGATCATCTTTCTTTTTTATCCAACTACACCTCTCTCCTTTTTCACCAAAACATCTTTTTCAGAACCTCTATTTGGATCCAACCCTTCCCCTTTTTTGCATTCAGCCTGCCCCTGCCCCTAGAATCTACGTAACCATGTCAGAAAACAGTGTTACAAGTTAAGGACACAAATCCAATTTACTTATGGGTAGGTTCTGTTCTCACAAGAATGAATTAAGGCAAAGCTACAAACTACACCCCCAAAACAGTACAGTCAAGTAACAACTCTGTGCTCAAGGCTGTAAGGAGAAAAGACAAAAGATGGAATGAACTAAGGAAAATCCGTCCCTACCACTAAAAACAACAGAAAGGTAGCCACCCCTGGCATTGCCTTTTTGCCACCAGCTTGTTAAACTTACCTAATAAACATACATAGCTCATTTCTCATTGATTTTACTCATTCACTTAATCATTTTGCCAATGTCTGAACAAAGACTTTTTCTCACAATGACATCCTCTAGAAAGTGTTGCACGTTAAAATGAGGAATGCCGGCCAGGCACGGTGGCTCATGCCTGTAATCCCGCACTTTGGAAGACCTAGGCGGGCGGATCACAAGGTCAAGATATCAAGACCATCCTGGCCAACATGGTGAAACCCCATCTCTACTAAAAAAATACAAAAATTAGCTGGGCGTGGTGGCACGCACCTGTAGTCCCAGCTACTTGGGAGGCTAAGGTGGGAGAACTGCTTGAACCCAGGAGGCAGAGATTGCAGAGAGCCGAGATTGCGCCACCACACCCCAGCCTGGTGCCTGGCAACAGAGCAAGACTTTGTCTCAAAAAAAAAAAAAAAAAAAGAGGAATGCCTTGAGCAGACACAGGAGGCGGCTAAGGCATTAGACTGACCTCTATGGCTCCTACTAAGACAGGTCCCGCCAGACATGTCTCACAAGCCCGCTGGCCACCTTCCCTGAAGCCTACTGTCGCCTACTTAGGGTTAAGAAGAAGAACAACCGTGCCCTCCACAGCTGATCAGGACAGGACTAGTGAGATTGTGGGCCTTAAGATCTGGGTAGGACAGAGGAGTACAGGTGATGTCCACTCATATTTCACATGAAGGCATAGAAACACAGGGGCTGTGGAAAAGCATTGTTTCGCCATGAGTATAGGAAAGTTCTACTAAGGGGAAAGCAAAAGAGACAACCAAGGGCATGTGGTCCTCCAAAGAATGCAGAGTAAGCTTAGTACAAGACGACGCTTGAGTTCCTGATGTGAAGCCCTTCTGACAGCTGCTAACCCTGGGCCTCAGAATGAGCTGCCTTTCTCAATGCATAGCTTGATCGTGTCCTACCAATCATGCACACTCTCAACAATCTATAGTCTTTCAGTGCTTTCCCATATGAACCTTGCCAGGAAAGGAGCCACAGCCTCTCCCGATGCACACCCCTCACCTCAGCCACCTGGGCCACTGGGGCCCTCAGTCACCACTCCACATGAAGGCTAGGGAGGCTGGTTCCACTTCAGGCTTCAGGTATCCAGTGATCACTGGAACTGGTAGCTCACACAGTCTCCATTCATTCACACGCTTACTCATTCCATGGTCCTTCAGGGGCCTCTCCTGCCAGCACCACAGATCACAGACCTCTCGGACTGCCAACTCCTGCCACCCTGCACTTGTGCACAGCCATCTGTCCTGCGTCTGTGTGCTCCTGTCCTTGCATATTTCACTGGACTCATGCCCATGACGTCATCTTTGGCCTTCTGATGTCCTCTGAAGGTCTACCTGCCCAGTCTTTTTTTTTCTTTTTTTTGATATGGAGTCTTTCTCTGTTGCCCAGGCTGGAGCGCAGTGGCTCAATCTTGGCTCACTGCAACTTCCATCTCCCGGGTTCAAGCGATTCTCCTGCCTCAGCCTCCTGAGTAGCTGGGAAGACAGGCACATCCCACCATGCCCAGCTATTTTTTTTTTTTTTTGGTATTTTTAGTAGAGACAGGGTTTCACCATGTTGGCCAGGCTGGTCTTGAACTCCTGACCTCCAGTGATCTGTCCACCTCGGCCTCCCAAAATGCTAGGATTACAGCTGTAAGCCACTGTGCCCAGCGAACCTCCCCCGTTTTTGACTCCTAACTTACCCTAACTCTCGGCACTTCCTGGCAACATTCCGCCCTAGCTACATTCTGAACTCACCCCCAACTCTGACTAACTGTTCTTCCTCCAGGGCTGGTCCCACAGTCTTGACTGTCCTCACACCCAGCCTTGTCCCTATTCTTCCAAACCCCACTCCACTCCCCTTCCAACAATCCGTGACTCCGTAAGGACCACACTCACAGGCGCAGGGCAGATACTCTCCCCGTGCCAGGCACAGGACTCCGCACGGCACAGGAAGCCGACAAACTCAGCCAACAATAAATCCAATACAATGTGCCAGATTCACACAACACAGAACTCGCAGTGCCCAGATGTCCATTAAGATCTAAATTTCAACTAGAATTTCTGTGAAATGGCAGACTTACTAGTAGAGAGACGGGGAAGATAACCCAACTCATGTAACAGACATCATTGTATTGCTATAGCTGATTTAATCAATGTGCCTTCCCAAAGTAAAATAAACCCACTAAGCAACATTTTCCAGTCTCTTACCTAAGAGTTTAAGCATATAACACAATGAGCTCCTTCCTGCAACTGAATCTGTTTGGTCCAGGCCCCAGGGTAACCTTCCCCAGGACAGCTTCACCCACAGACCCAACAGTGGTTGTCTCCATCGCGTGCTGGAGAGGTGATGTGACTAGCCATTTTCCAACACTGCTACATGACGTGGCTCTTCTAACCCCCATTCTAAGGAAAAATCCCAAGTCACCTCTATTCCTCATCAGGCAAGGAGGAAGAAACAGTGGCAGGCAAACAGCCTTCAGTCCTCATCTCCCACTAGATAATGAATCCCTGAACCAAACACGGCACAGTCACAATCACTTTTCCTTTCTTTTTTTTTTCCTTAAGACAAGGTCTCACTCTGTCGCCCAGGCTGGCGTGCAGTAGTGCGATCCTAGCTCATGCATCCTCTTGCCTCAGGCTCCTAACTAGCTAGGCCTACAGGTACACACCACCACACCCAGCTAATTTTATTTATTGTATAGACGGGGTCTCACCATGATGTCCAGGCTGGTCTCAAACTCTTAGCCTCAAGCGATCTTCCCACCTCAGCCTCCCAAATTGCTGGGATTACAGGCGTGAGCCATTGCACTAGGCCCAAAGTCACCTGTCTGTGCTGATCTAAGGCCTGACAGTCTTCATGAAGTCACAACAGGCACCTTTGCCACATCTCCTGGATGTAATCACAATACTAAAATTACCTCCCATCTTATCAGGCTACAAGTGTCTAAGGGATAGCAATATCAAAGGTGGAGTAATGCAAGAACGTAGAAGAGGAATAAACCCAGGATCCAGTCAGATCCCGAGTACTCAGAAATTAGCGTTCTGCCAGAATTGGGCATCTGCGACCAAAAAAAAACTGTCCTGGCCCCATGTCTGCTCACTGCTAGCACCACATGCCAAGCAGAGGGTAAGTCCCGGTGATAATCAGGGAAGGACCAGAAGCAGAGACAAAGCAGGCCTGAGACCAAGGGAGGAGTGGAGAGCCTTGCTACTCAAGAGCATCACAGTCCATGAACCAGCACGGTCAATGGCACCAGGAGGCTACCTAGAAATGCAGAGTCTTGGGCCCGTCCCAGCCCTGCTGAATCATCATCTGTATTTTACAAAGATCCAAGTGATTCATGTGCAAACCGAAGTGTGAGAAGTACACTCGAGATAACAAGGGCTCCCGAGAGGTACGGAACACCAGCAGCAAGCAGGAGCTTTTACATGGAAAAGATGCACCAAGTGGTGGAACGAGAAAAGAACTTCAAAGCTGGGCAGACCCTGGTTCAAATCTAGGGCCTATCACCTACTAACGGAGCATGCGTCAGCTGGTCACTCAAGCTGAGTCTCAACAGGGATGTGAAGTATAACTTTACAGGGACTGTGAGTGTAAAGAAACCAGCACACAGCAAACCTGCCATAAATACTGGTTCCCTTTCCATAATGAAGCCAACAGCAGCCCAGCGCGGCTGTGTAGACCTGCAATGGAGACAGGAGAATTAGGAACACCTGAGAGAGACGGGGCCAAACTAGCACTATCTTTGTCAACGGAAGGAGAGACTCAAAGTTATCCACCAATCTGAAAACTGCAGGGCACCAGAGAAATCTCATTGCTAAATTTATTTCCACCCACCCATTCCAGAACAGCATTATCCAAGAGAGGTATAACGAAAGCTGCATATCTAGTTTTACATTTTCTAGCAGTCAAGTCTTAAAAAGAAGAAAAAAAGGATTGGGCACAGTAGCTCATGCCCATAATCCCAACACTTTGGGAGGCCAAGCAGGAAAGATCACTTGAGTCCAGAAGTTTGACACCAGCCTGGGCAACACAGCAAGACCCTCATCTCTAGAAAAAAAAAGTTTTAGTTTTTTGAACAGGAGAAAAAAAGAGGGGGAAGAAGGTGAAATATCCAAAATGTTATGAATTCAACATGTCATCAATATAAAAAACTAACAAGATACTCCATTTTTTCTATTACATCTTCAAAACCTCATATATATCTTACAGCTCATTCCAATTAGGACTTGCCATATTTCAAGTGCTCAGTAGTCATATGTGGCTAGTGGCTACCATTATTACTGGACAGAGTAGTTCCACAATTAAAATAATTATTCACAGATCCTTCTCCACTCACCATTCTATCACCCCCAAATCCCAGTGTGCAGAATATAAGCATCTAGGCATTGTCAAACAAACATGGGAAGCAAAGTGCCAGGGGAAAGGGTCAGAACATAGGTTTTTGCTAACCTGGCATATCTTCACAATCAAGTTTTATTTTGTTTTAAACTTTGGTCAACATAAATTGCACCCACAGACAAACAACCTCAAGTACAGCCGCTCAATGGAGAAATTTTCCAGAAGCAAAGTAAAGTTCAAATACTATATTATAAATACAAAATTCCGACAAGATTCTCCAACCACAAATGAAAGTGGAGCCAAGTAGGAACAAATACACTTCCCTCGTGCCTACATTTCACCCACTTTTAACCTGATATAGGGCAGCTGTAACCGAAGCCCTAAAGACAAGGAGACACACAGTCTGTTTCCGCGGTCAAAAACAAATTTACTTGCCAATGAGGTAAGGCAAGACAGGAGACAATACCTTCCAAGAAAGAAAAAAAAAATGCTGGGACTAAGGCTACTCTCCCAAAACAGAGACCAAAGACCACAAAGCAACAGCTAAGATTGCAGGAAGGACTTACCTACCACATATATTCTGCTGAACACTTCATATGCATTTAATCCCCCTACCAACCAACCCTCAGGAAACGTATGGTTTAGAATTTAAGGAACCTGTTCAAAGTCCCACAGCTAGGAAGTGCCAGAACACAGGTTTACATCATTGACACTTAGGTAATCAGGTTTATATCCCTGAGAGCTGGGCAAAGGCAAGTGAAAATCTACATGGCCATTATGAACCAGATTTCACCAGAACATAAAGCAAAATCAGTTTTCAAACTACCTCTCCCATTCTTGCTAAGTTAAATCAGCAAAACCGTTAAGAACCAGCTTCTCTTCTGGCCGGCTGTCGTGGCTCACGCCTGTAATCTCAGCACTTTGGGAGGCCGAGGCAGGAGGATTACCTGAAGTCAGGAGTTCGAAACCAGTTTGGCCAACATGGTAAAACCCCATCACTACTAAAAATAAGAAAATTAGCTGGGCGTGGTGGCATGTGTCTGTAATTCCAGCTACTCAGGAGGCTGAAGCAGGAGAATCGCTTGAACCAGGGAGTAGGAGGTTGCAGTGGGCCGAGATTGTGCCACTGCACTCCAGCAAGGCGACAGAGCAAGACTCCGTCTCAAAACAACAACAAAAAAACAAGAACCAGCTTCTCAGTAAGTACCTGGGTAAAGCTTAACTTAATCAACTCATGTTTCCATGTTCATGTAAGGATTATAAATAGGAGGTGGACTAAATACCATAAAAACATAAAATAGCTGGGCACACTGGCTCATGCCTCTAATCCCAGTACTTTGGGAGGTCAAGAAAGGCAGATCACTTCAACCCAGGCGTTTGAGACCAGACTGGGCAAAATAGGGAGATCCCATCTCTACAAAAATTAAACAAAATTAGCTGGGCATGGTGGCATGTGCCTGTGGTCCCAGCTACTCAGGAGGCTGAGGTGGGAGGATCACTTGAGCCCTGGAGGTTGAGGCTGCAGTGAGCAAAGATCGCACCACTGCACACCAGCCTAGGTGACAAAGTGAGACCCTGCCTCAAAAAAATAAAATAAAACATAAGATAAACTTTGTAAGGCAGAGAGAAGGTAACGATGAATGCAGTCTTGGGCTAGGACTGCAGTGCTAGGTTCTAGTTCCAAACATTCTATTGACTACTACAATGTGGGCTCATTGTAGAAAATGCGGTAACTACAAATAAGTGAAATACCTCCAGCTATGGGGTCCTTTAGAACAGAGGGCTTTGAATTTTGTAGCCTATTAGGTTTTTCAATGATCTAATTCTTACTATTCAAATCCCTAGAAAGATTTTGTTCCTCACAAAAGAAAATGATAAAATCAATATCCCTTACTGGCCCCCGGAGTCAGCCTCAGGGAAAGGAGGAGTCTATGTCCCAAAATGCAAAGGCTGATGGTAAGAAAACAGTTCAAGAACCACAACACCCTGATTTTATCTTTAGGTCTCCATGGATCACTCAAGATGTCTAAAAGCTCTAATTATGTAAAGCTGTAATAATAACTGACTGAAAACAGAAGAATACAAAATCTGCATTTGGGGCCCCTGAAGACCATCCTTAAAAAAGAGGGCTTCTTCGTAGGGAATATGCGAGACAGCTAAAAAAGCTGCTCTGCGTCTGTCTAAAAATTTCTTATTTCAGTCTCCAGATTTAGATTAAACAGAATTTGCTCTCCCTCATTATAAAACAGCCAGAATTTAGAACTTCCTGCCGTAGAAGATGATTCAAAGAATTCTTTAAACTGTGTTTATTTATTGTTGGAACAAAAGATTCTTCTCGGCACCACTTTTAATCTGCTTTGATTTTCTCTGCCTTTTCAAAGAATACATAAAACAAATACATCTCTCTAGCCCTTCTCCTTCCAATCTGTATCCTCACCCCAGTGCCCAATAAAATAAGTCTTTTCAACATGCTATTTCTAGAGCTGTCTCTGGTGCAAATACAGATGCTCTGTTCTCTGTGCTGACTACAGTCAGAAAAATCTGGCTAAATACAAAGGTCCTGAGTGTATCTCAAACTTCTCCACTACGTATTCTCACTCCCGCAGTTTAGCACCTGCTGTGCCCTCTCTGGGCACCTCCTGGCCTCCACACCGCAAAACAGCTTCCAAGCTCACCCCTCAGTCCTCCAACTGTGCTCCCGCAACGCAGAACAGCACAGTGAGAAGGAGCAGGTTTCAAATCCTGTTTCCACTTCCACTTGTGAGCTGGGAGGGTCTCTGTCTGTTTCCCCACTGGGGGAAAAGCACGTACAGCTCCTCCCATCATTTCAGTATCAGATGAGGTAACACAATAGCTGGTGCGGTGGTGCATACCTATAGTGCCAGCTACTTGGGAAGCCGAGGCAGGAAGATCCCCTGAGCCCAGGAGTTCAAGTCTAGCTAGTTTGACTCCAATCTGGGCAACACAGCAGGACTCCCATCTCTAAGAAAATGGGATAACAGAAGTAAAGCACCATCCCCTACTGCAGCACCTGCAGGTTTAAGCTCCCGGGATCATCTTCTACCTTCCAACTTGCTGAAACACACTTTCTGAGTTCTTCAGCCGCCCCTGCCACTTCGTTTATGGTTTTTACTACAAAAGCCATTCTCTTAGGGCACCCAAACTCAACCCCTTTTACACCTTTCTTCTATCCTGTTTTATGCTCATTACTACCAATCTAGAACTCCAGCCCAAGCAACCCTCAACTCCAGACTCACAGAACCAGAGGCAACTGGAGCCAAAACAGAACCCACTGTATCAGGTCTCTCCCTCCACTCTTCCAAATCTATCTTGCCTTTGGAATTTGCTCTCAAAGACAGAAACAACCAGCCCAAGCCATCCCACACACCCACCCGGGAGGCAGCCTTACTCCTCCAATCAGGGACTACCTGGCCTCGTGAAGCAGCCCCCACCCACCACTCCATCCCCACAAACAACGCCTGGGATGAAAGGCCCTCATCCTTTCTCTCCTGGATTGCTGGTACCCTCATTCGGCCTCCCTACCTCCAGCCTCTATTCCAACCTCCAGGGGGCTGCCACGGGACCTTTGTAACGAAAGGTCCCTCTTTTCTACCTATACATAAGTCCATCCTCGACGGACTGCACTGAAAAGCCTCCTCAGGTGGCCTCCAGTGCTCTCCCGCTCCATCCCCTTGCACGCACGCCCACACCCCACTCGAAACACCAAGCTCCCCCCAGGCCTTTCCACATGTGCCGCACGGACTCACATGCTCGCCCAGGCTCTGCCTGCCCCACATATTCTTACCGATCTTTCACAGTTCAGCTCAGAAGCCATCTCTTCAAGGGCTCCTCTGCTGCTGCTTGGCATGAGGTGGCCTATTCACATTCCTATCATAGCTTCTGGGGGCTCCTTCCACTAGTTTTTTCTCCCTGGGGCCCTTTTCTCTCTGCACTCCCATGCTTAGCACAATGCCTGGTGCTTAAACACTCAGTAAGCATCTAGTAAATGGCAAAGCAATCCCAGGTTAATATCATGTCCCACTTCTAGGGGTCCCCTCCATCTGCATCACCATTACCTTTGTTCGTTCTTCTCAATCCTGAAAGCTATTTCATCCTTTAAAAAAAAAAAAAAACTGGACTCTGCATGGTGGCTCATACCTGTAATCCCAGCACTTTGGGTGGCAGAGGCAGGCAGATGACAAGGTCAGGAGTTCAAGACCAGTCTGACCAACATGGTGAAACCCCATCTCTACTAACAATACAAAAAAACTAATCGGGCGTGGTTGTGTGCACCTGTAATCCCAGCTACTTGGCAGGCTGAGGCCCGAAAATCGCTTGAACCCGTGAGGCAGAGGTTGCAGTGAGCCAAGGTCGCGCCACTGCACTCCAGCCTGGGCGACAGAGCGAGACTCCATCTCAAAAATCAAAAAACTGCTTCCAAAATCTCCCCTCTTCACCACTTTCACTGAATATTGCTTAAACATTTTCAGTTCCTAAAAACACATAAAAGCTGAATAACTTCAAATATTATTAATAAAATGCCACCAATACTTTGGCAGTACATAAATCAAATTATAATTCAGAAGCTGTTTATGCACAACTAAGATTTCAACAAAGATCTGTGGTATCACTTTCCAAAATTTCAGTTCCATTATTGTTTGGTGTTTTATTGAACCTGATTGTAAAACTCAAGACTGCCAAATGTTTCTAAAGAGATGAAAAGTAATTGCTGCAGGAAGTAAAGGATATTTTACCACTTGCAGTTTTTTTGTTTTTTGTGTTTTTGAGACAGAGTCTCCCTTTGTCACCCAGGCGGAAATGCAGTGGCACAATCTCAGCTCACTGCAACCTCCACCTCCTGGGTTCAAGCGATTCTCCTGTCTCACCCTCCCGAGTAATTTATTACAGGCGCCCACCACCATGCCTGGCTATTTTTGTATTTTTAGTAGAAACCAGGTTTCACCATGTTGGTCAGGCTGGTCTCGAACTCCCAGCCTCAGGTGATCTGCCCACCTCGGCCTCCCAAAGGGCTGGGATTGCAGGTGTTGAGCCACCGCGCCTGGTCTGCCTGCAGTTTTTGGTTTCCACTTTTGGCTAATTCTGATTAGTTGAGGGTTATAAAGCATGCCATCCCATTAGAGAGTGTTCTGTTATCATGATCATCCCTCATGTGTGTCCAGACAATGTTCACCACGATCTTTTTCTCAGGGGGTCTTAACTGCAACTGTCAAGGCTAGATCTTTTTTGTGAGTTACAACGAGTTGGCTTTATTTTCATTCAAACTTCTAAGTGTTACGTATGTACCATATGATCCAGCTATCCCAATTCTAAGTAGAGTCATGCAACGCAAACCAACGTTTTGGTCAACAATGGCCCACATATACACAGTAGTCCCATAAGATTATAATATCGTATTTTTCCCATACCTTTTATATGTTTGGATTGGTCAAAAACACAAATAGTTACCATTGTGTTAAAACTGCCTACAGTATGCAGTACAGTAACATGCTGTATAGGTTTACAGCCTAGGAGCAATGGGCTATACCATACAGCCTAGGTATACAACAGGCTATAGTAGGCTACACCATCTATGTTTGTGTAAGTACATTCTAATGATGTGTGCACAACTACAAAATTGTCTAATGATACATTTCTCAGAATGTACCCCTGCATTGACACGACTGCATTTAGCAAAAAGAAATAAAAACTTATGTTCACACAAAGACCTGTTCACACAAATGTTTACAGTAACTTTACTCACAATTACCAAAAACTGGGAACAACCCTAATGTCCTTCAACCAGCAAACGACTCAACTGTGGTACATCCATATGGCAGAATACTACTCAGCAATGATAAAGAACCAAGTATCGAAACACAGAGCAATATGGATCAATCTCAAAACATCTTGCCATCTATCTGACATTCTGGGAAAGCCCAAGCCACAGGAAGAGAGAACCATGTCCCTACAGTGGGACACTGGATGCCAGGGGTAGGAGAGGCTGACTACAAAGAGACAGCGAGAGGAAATGCTCTGATGTGATAAGCCTATTCTGCTTCACCTGTGGAGGTAGATAAGCAATGCTATACCTATGCCAAGACCCACAGAACTCCACACCACAGAATACATTTTAGTGTACACAAATTTCAAATTTTTTAAGCTAATTCTTTAACCATGATTTGGTTAAAGATCACCTCTAAAATAACATGAACACAGAGGTGTGTGTTTCTATCACGTTGATCAGGTCTGCTGCCATGTTCTGATGGTCCTGGGATTAGGAGTAGATGATGGGGAATGAAGGAGTCAGTTTCCCTGTGTTGGCAACCTCCGCTCCGGCTGTGAACAGCCAGCTGGAGTTCCACCAAGGATACGGTAAAGGTTGTTCAAAGCCAACTGGAGATCGACTGTATTGCACAGCAAAGTCCAAGAGAACATTTCGAGAGAAGAAATAATTGGGAGATGGGAGAACATGAACCCTAAAATTCTAACTCCCAGTCAAAGGCATCAGAAGATTCTGCTGACAAGTTGGCAACGCCCTTCCTAGACCTTGCTTAAAATGAGTCAAGGTGGGTGGGGACAGGGAATCGCAGAGAGAAAAGGGCAAAAGAAAAAGAGAGCATGTGTGCTCCTGAACCAGGCAGCGCTGAGAGTTCCCAACGCCCTGGCTCCCATGTTCCTTAACATGGAAAAAATGACTCCGAATAGGCAGAGGATAAAAACAAGAAGGGTTCAACACCCAGTTACGCTTTCTTTCCAGTGTGCTCTCCTCAGCCAAACCCACACATTCCTGCTACTCCAGAGGGGACGGACCGCAGGTCGTCCTCAGGCAGTGCTGCAGGCACCCCCGGCCAGAGGCTGGGCTCTGGGCTCCAGAGTGACAGGAACTGCAGGCACCAGGTCCCCCCTGGCTCTCCAAGGAAGGAACATGCCCTAGCTTATCCTGCACTCTCACAGCCACATTCCCCAGCCCAGAAGACTCTCCCACTCCAGGGAGGCCTGGGCCTGCCACATTGTTATAGCTCAGCGTGAGATCAACACCTGAGGCAAGCTCCAATCCCAGATGAGCTCATGACTCCCGCCCCGGAGAACCAGCTCTCCAACCCTCAGCAGCATTTGCAGCTGGAAAGACTGGTCTAAATGCAAAACAAATGCTATCTTCAGGAGGCTTCAACGGGGAGGGAGAGGAACAAAGCTAAAAACCACCAAGACTGAAAACCAGAACATTCCATGACATGAAATGCCCTACAAAGAGATTTTCTGAAAATATTCTCAATGTATAGCCGTGGCAAGGGGGTAGCTATCAAAGTTAAGCAAAAATCACTGCCTCTCAAAAGACAAGAATGAAGGACTAAATGATACAACAGCTTATTGTATTAAGCTAATTAAGGTTTATCATATTAGCCATCTGAGTTTTAGTTGGCAGCAGAAACGCAGGGGCAGCACACCGTGCGGCATGGATTCGGATCTGCTTCGCAAGCATATTCCTGCCACACTCATACACAGAACCACTGGCAGTCAGAAATGATGGAGAATTGAAAACCAATTTTAGCACAGTGATTTGTAAAGAATTTTGTTCCATCATGTAAGCTATTTACTGGTATATCCATCCGAGATTACATTTATCTCTATTAAATACTCCATAAAGTATTCTGAGCTAACCATGCACTCTTGCTTCCCTTTTGCCAGTTTTATCACACAGTGGATGTTCTGTAGCCAAATGAAAAACATTTTAACAATAAAACCCTTGCATACTTGACATCCTTCACCAACTGCCAGCATACAACTTAACCAATTCCAAGATCCTCGGCATGGCTGAAAAGCCCCCATTCTGCTGAACACGGACAGGAACAAAATGCCTACTTCAAAGTAGGGGAAAATTTTATTTTCAATCATGTCTTCTATGGACTCCTCTTGACTGTACTTTTCCCAAAAACCGGCAGAAAGGCAGGACCAGCTCTATCTGTTGTTGAGATCACATTGGATCCCATTCTGGAGCTGCTGGTTTCCTGTTTGGGGAAGTTGCAGTTCTTTTCACAAGGAACCCAAGGCAAAATGTTGAGTGTTTCCCCGTCAGCCTCCTCAGCCTTTGTTCTTCACTTTGCTCCTCTCCTTACTGCTTCCTTCTCCTCTTCCCTCCTCTCCAACCTCTGGTTTTGGAGGGTGCATGAAAACGCCTGCTCAAACCTAACTGCAATCTTTAAAGGCATCAGACATTTTCTTCCACCCATTCCAGTTCAGCTTTGAGTTAACAGGCATCTTTTCACAGAGGAAGCCAGACTACCCGGCTTCCTCCTGGCATTGCATTAGTATTCCACATTACATATTTGCCACAAAGAATCCAATGGCGAACTCACCGTCAACAGCCCCCAAAATCAATACAGACATTCCACCACTTGACTCGGAGTGAAAAACCTTTCAGGTTAACACAAGAGAGCAAGGTAAAAGAAAGGTGATGCATGAACAAAAGGCAAATCTACCTCCAGCCTCCTCAAATCCTAAAAAGGTGGCTAGGCTGCCTCGATTTGGTGAAACACTTTCTTTTCTTATAATCATCGGGAAAATGCCACATGTGTACTGCTGTCGTCTTATGCAAAACAGCACATTCTCCACAAGGCCCTGGCGCCTACCATTCTCCACTCACTTCCTTCCAGGCCTGACTCTCCCGACTGCCCAGACATATGCCATTTAATGAAGGCATTCCAATTTCGCCTTGATCGCAATACCATCATGAAGTCACTCTAATCCCATTAAACTGGGATCACATTAAGAGCATTTCTTCTCCACTCTGAGCCCAATTTTATCTCCTGGGTAGCAATCCACGGTCCGTCTGTATCTAAATGGATCTGCAAATCAATATTTAAATTCATGCTCAAAACAGCGTATCTCACCTTGTGAACCTTGACCTTTTGGAAAGACTTTAGACCAATGTTCAGTTACTGTCACACGGCTGCATTCTCAGCAAATAGGAAAGGGTTAAAAGCGGCCCCAGTCAACAGGCCTACAAGGAAAAAAAAGACAGCATGTATGGCTAACAGCATCACTGGAATGCATTTATGCCCATTTCCTAGAACAATATTGTTACCTTTTGGCCTTCATTATACTCAGAAGCATCCCCAACACCCTTTAGTAGCTTCTAAAAGAAAAAGCACAACACAGAACACAGCCTGCAAGAGAAAAAAAGCATGCAAAGTAGCATTCTCCAGCAACAAACAAACTACCATCACAAACCCCTCAGTTCATTTTGGTTTTGTTTTGTTAAAAACACCGAGAAAGAGAGAGAGACTGCATCCACCAAGTGTCCCCACCCTAGCAAGGCACATTTTTTTCTTCTAATAAGGGTCATAAATCTCAGCTCCTTGTCCATCCCTTAAGCAAAAGAAAAAGGCAGGAAAAGCCCAAGTCATCTCAGACCCTGCAAACCTGCACCTTTTTTTTCCATCTTCTCTACCCAGAATCTTTTAGGGCTCCATTAGTCACGTACCAGTGCTGTGTGGTGTCTAAGTGTGCATTCACATACTGTGTAGGGATGGTACCTTCCTGCAAGCTCCTCTGCTTTTGGCTGCCATGAAGGGAGGAAGCTGCTATCCTACTGTAGTAGCTCAGTGACTGCATTGTGTTCAGGAGCTGATCTGCCTCAAACCAGTTTCAGCCGGTTCTGGTCACCCTACATAAAAAAGCTATGGCAACCCTCGCTGAGTTGCCAACAAGTCCCTGAAAATCATCAGCACACGGGGGATCTCGCTGGGGGTGGCTCTTCCCTCTTAGGTCTTCCTGAGGAGGGGAAGGTCATCGTGTGTCCCCCCACCCCACGAGCACCCAGCCTTGGAGAGGCTCACCTTGCAAGCACCCCAGAGCCCCTCAGGGCCCATCCCCCCTCCCCTCCACCCCACAGCCCACCGCAGACACTGTTTCCCCCTCCTTCTCCTTCCCCCACTTACCTCCCACAACCTGGCTCAGATCTTTGTGTACGTGTGTGTCAGTGTGTGTTCTCTGTGTTGGTGGCTGACAAAGAGCCCCCAAGAAAGCGAGCTATGTGTGTCTGCTCACACGGGATGCGTCGGCTGCAGAGCCGGCCTGGCCTCCTAGCACAGTGGTGCTGGCTTGTTGACCAGGCTCCTCTCTGCTGTCACCCCCACCCCACCCAGCCCCCTCCTCCCATCCGTCCCTCTCCTCTCTCTCCCAGCCCTGTCACCACCACCAGCAGCCCCCCAGTCTCCTCCTCCTCCAACCTTCTCTTCTTTCAAGCACCTGGGGGGAGAAGTCCAAATCCCTTCACCTCGGGGGAAGAAAACTGGGGCTGTCTGGGGAGGGGGCGGGGGGCGAAGGCAGGGCCAAGGGGAGAGGGGGCACGGAGGCCTCTGCATCTGTGCCCGGCCGGCGCCGGCGGGGGGAGCAGGAGAGCCGCGCTCACGTGGCCCCCCTCTCGGAACCTGCGGGGCCTAGCCCGGGCGGCTCCTCCTCGGCCCCCCAAGCCGGCTGGCGGGGTGCGAAAGCTGGCCGTCCCCAAGGCTGGGGTAGGACAGGCCAATGCGGGCAGGCCCAGGGGCTTGAGCCTCACGCGCTCACCCCGGCCCGCAGGGGTGGGCACGAGGGGCTGCGCGCCGCCTCTGCCCGGCGCCCACCCGCGCCCCTGCGTCCAGCTGCCTTGCGCCCCTCGCTCGCCCCCGCCGCCCCCGCCGCCCCCAGCCCCGGAGGCGAACACCCACCCCCGTCCCGGGGTTGGCCTTCGCGGCGGTCAAGCCCGGGCGTCTGGGCCGCAGCTCGGATGACCTTTGTTCAGCGCGGCGCCGCCGGCGGCTGCTGCTGTGGCTGCTGCTGCTGTCGTCGGAGCGGCGGCGGCGGCGGCGGCTTCCATGTTACGGGCGTGTCATCTGCGTTCCCGCCGCCGGGGTCTGTGTGTGCGTGTGCGGTGGAGCGGCCTCGCCGCCGCCGCCGCCGCCGCCGCCGCCTCCCGGGCTCCCCGGCCGCCGCCGCCGCCGCCGGGCCTCGCCGAGCGCCCGGCCCGGGCCCCGCGCCTCCCCGGGCACCGCGCTCTAGGCCGCGCGGCGGCGGCGGCGGCCGGCCCGCCACGCCGGGGCCTACGGCTGGGGGTGTGGGCCCGGGCGGCGGCGGCGGCAGCTCGGCCGGGGCGGCGAGCGAACAAAAGGGAGCGCGGGCGAGGGGGAGGGGGCGGCCGGTGGGGGAAGGGAGACTCCGGGAGCCGGCGGCGGCGGCAGCGGGAAGCCCCGTGGCCGCCGGGCGCCGACGCCCGGCCGCTGCCGAGCCCCGGAGTCCGGCGGCGGCGAGGAGGCGCCCCGCGGACCCGCCGAGTCTCGCCCGCATGGGGCCGCCGGCTCGCAGCTTCGCCCCGGGAGCGGAGCGGGGTGGTGGGGCTGGTGAGGGGCGCAGGGAGGGCTGCTTTTTTCCAACGACATTTCGGGCTGTGCTCACCCAGTCCTTTCTGTGGCCCCAAGCCGCGACTTACTCGAGTGGAAGGAAGCAAGGCCTCGCCAAAGATGGTTGAAAAGACCGTGAGCCTCTACCCAGGATCTTGAAGCCAAGGTGGTGTTTTTGTTCTCCTCGTAATGGTGGCAAATAAGTAAGAAGAGAGCACGCTATCTTCAGACAAATTAAATCTGAAATTCTCCCTGGAGGTGGAAGAAGGGGCTCTCCTCGGGTTAGTTAGTGGTTTGGAGCCCTTTTCGCCTTCAACTGAGCCACAAAAGAATGGAAGACACCCCCTGGGGTGGGGAGAAAGCCCTGGTGTAAAAGACACACGTTTTGCTTTCAGAGAAAAAGCCACTGGGGCCAGATTGAAACATGGCATGTTCAGTTCATGTAGGTTTTTTTTTCTTTCTTAATGGGGGAATGATACTGAGTAAACAAGATGTAATAGCTAGGTCTTTAAATTCTACAAGGGAGAAGGTGTACAAATGTAACAAGCACATATTGTCTATACAGCAGGTGGTCATAGCCCATGGAACACAAAATGATACATATGTAAGCCTGCTAAAGGTCACGAAGGTGTATAATCGTGACCCGTGCAAGGGTGACAGACGATAGATTTCCATTCCAGATGAGGTATGCTGCTTTCCCAGCCCCGTGTCCTACTTCCTTCATTGTTCACAGACGTGCACTCCATTGAAAGGTTTCTAAAACCGGACAGAAACCCCTATGTCAAGCTAATTGTGCCCACACTGGAAACAGCACAAAATGGAAGGACCTGGAAAAATATGTCACCATAACCTCTTAAAAAGGTTCACTCCTGGTTGATCGGAATCTGAAGACACAAATAACACTCGAGTAGCAGTGACGACTCCAAGCACAAGAAGCATTTTTCTTTCCTTTTAAATCAGATTGATGGGTTAATATTTGCAAAGTGTGCTGAAAAGTTTAAAAAAAAAAAAATCTCAGTATACCTCTCTCCAGCGTGAACTTCCGTTGAGGAAGCCATTGTTCTTGGTGATGGGAGCCCTGTATGATGTAAATTGCAAGTAGCATTTTTGCTGTTTAAGACTTTTCATGTAAATGACCCGAATTATTGTCTCACAGAAGAGTAGTTTGTCTTTAATTTCAAACAGCAAATTGTTTGGAATTGCACATAAATTGGAATACATATTTGCATATTTACACACGTTTAGAAAGACCTATGTAATCTGCAAATTCTGCCAGTCACAGCATCTCATTTATCAGTATTACAAGACGATGAAATTGAAACTCTTGTCTTCTTTTGGCCTGAAAACGGTGCCAGTACTCTGTGGGTTGGGTTTCAACTTTACCTGGGCTCGATTTCATTTGAAAGGGAGCCTTTTTCCTTCTCTCAAAGATGGGCCTTTATTAATATGCATATAAAAATCGTATGTGTATTGAAGAGTACACTAGGACCTGCTAATGTGAAATCGTGACATGCTACACGTTTTACAATATATGGAATTTAATAATGTACATACCATGATCAATCCTAGGTTTCATGGATTTGGAATCTTTGTTTACTTAAAATACTCTCTTGCCCCTCCTCCATTCCCTCCTCTTAAAGAGTTGAAATGACAGCAAAGCAGCTTTTCAATGGTTGCAAGAGTTGTACTACCAAAACTAAAGAAAGTCTGAAATGCTTATCATAAAGAGTCTTCAGCTGTCCCACTGCCTCGTGGCTTCATCATGCCAAATACTTTTGTGAGCAGGGCTTTGTACAAAGCCCAGTGATTTAGTCAAGCCTCGGCTGGAAGAAATTTGGTCTAGAAGCACAATGGATCATTTGCACAAATGGCAACAAATAACATTGCATCTGCGTTTAAATACCATAAACAAAAAAAAGTAAAAAATAATTTATTGCAAGTTATCTCAGTTCTATTTTTATAAAGAGGATTTCAGAGAAACTCCTTCGCCAGGTAGACCAGTAGTTAAAAGCAAAGCACCCGTCTTAGTCCGGTTTGCAAAATCATTCAATTTCACAGCTGAAAAGACAGCATTTATTCTGTTTTTCTTTTTTTTTAAAAAAAAAAAAAAAAGCAGACACTACCCCTCTTCCAAAAAGCAATACGAAAAGATTCATTCTATTATTCTACATATGTAAGGCTCTCTTGTGCACCTCTCTGCTTTGAGCAACAGCAGAATCAGTCACTTGACTGCAAGAATGAAATAAAACTATCATTTGAGTGCAGTCGATAAGGAAGGGCAGAACAAAGAAATCATATGATTCTTATGCCAAATGGAAACTAAAGGAATTCCGAACCCTTTGGGATTTTGTTGTTGCTGTTTTTATTGCAAACTCTCAATGTCTTGGCTTTTCCTCCAATCAGTGTATTGCAAAATCCTAGCTTTTTTTCTTTAATCTTTTGTGGCTGGAAGCCAGCTTTGCAGAAGCATGTAAATATCATCATACTTTCCTCCAAATGCTGTCATGAAATTAGGAAACTCCTTTGTTAGGTAGAGCGAACGAAAGGTGTGTTCCTGGAGGGAAAGTGGAAGGAAAAAAGGAAACGCCTTTTCTTTATCTCACCATCCAGAGGCCCTGTGGAACCACTCCTAAACCGAGCAGTCTCACGCCTTGAACTACACATTTTTTTGCTCAAAACCAAGCTAGGACTAGGGGTTTATGAGAGATTAATATGTTAAATGTGGTAGCTTCTTTTTAAAGCAATCATTACACTGTTCAATCCTGGCATCATAATTTAAAGATTTGTAGCAGAGTAGCAAACAAAGAAAAGGAGAAAAAAAAAATCTACCTTTTCTTTTTAACAACATCAAAATATTGACAGAATCAGGGTTCTTTTTTAATATTCAAAAACATACCCTTGAAAGAAATCATAACCAAGTTTAAATTATTATTAGCCTGCCAGAAATAGACTGTAGAGGATTCCCCTTATCCTTTGTTAGTGATTTCATAAATAGATTTCTGTGGTAAAACCACCTCTCCTTTTCTGAGCTTCAGTTTGGAAATGCCTGGAAAGGCCTTTCACCGAGAGACCCGAAGCGAGTAGGGGTTGGGCTTAGCACTGGGCATTATTTAGGGGGCCCCTAGATATTTGAATGACCTCCTAGGTCCTGGCTACTGGATGAATCCACTAATCCTTACCTCCTGCTGTGTCTTTAGGCCTAAATGCTGGAAAGCTGGACTTGTCCAACCAAGGAAAGAGATGAGAAGGGTAGGGACAGAGAAAAGTGGGTAGTTTCTATGAGCTTTCCTTTCAGGAGTCAAAAGAGAGCCAGAAGCATGGAGATTGGGATCCTGGTAAAGAATCATCTGCAGAAACTGGGCCAAAGGAGAAATATGTAGAGACCTTTGTAAGATTTCCTAACCCTGTGTAACTTTTGTATGTTACATCTGGGCTTACTTCAAAGAAACTTGTGTTTGGGTTTGTTCTCTATAAGTCCAAGAGGAGGGGAAGAGAAAGAACTTAGGAAGGTATCTGACAAAGGAAGAGGCAGCCAGCTTAATCCTTTGAGGGCTTATCTGAAGGAGAATGGAACATAGGAAGAAATGGGGACCTAGTTCCTCCTGAGAAGGAATCTCAATGGTCTCGTGCAGGCACTCACATTTACTTCATCTTCCCATCCTGCCCTCATCATCCCGGCCATCCCCACCACTGGGCACAATGCTTCGTACATACCATAATTGACATTAATTATCGGTGAACTAAGGAATCGATAATGAATCTAAAAACACCTAAAAGTAAAAATGTCTCCAGTTAAACCTCAGCTCTTTAGCTATTATAGTGGATGCAGTAGTGTTTTGTCTAGGTTCTCTCTTCAGGGTGTACACCCCATCCCCTAGCTGCTAAGAATATTGGCTGCTGACTGCTTACTGCCGAGTCCCTCACTGCAAGTTGCCTTGGCCACTGTCTTGTAACAGTTCTTGGAAACTGTCTTGCCCAAGGCTACCGCCACTTCCAAGAAGCAGCCAACATCTGGCCGATGTAGAGATAGAAAAGCTTGGCCCTCCTGCCTTCATTTGGGCCAACTCTGAAGGGCCATCCCAGCTCCATAGCTCCCTGTATTGGCTGAGGCCTCAATCTCCATAGCACTGTGGGCCAACTCCATCTTTCTAATCCTGCCTTCCTCAGTCCCTCACAAGTGTATCTCCAAAGATTACTCACGATCTGTTTCCAGCACCTCAGCCCAAGACACCCACCCAACCAGATCCATCTCCACAGTACCTGCCCTCTCTGAAAACAACCCTCATTCCCTCTCATCTGCTCCATCACCACACCCTGGGAGGGTTCTACCTTTCAAGAGTCTATTGATCCCAATCACTACTCTCAGCTGACATCCAGATCCACCCTCAGGCACATCATCCAGGTGTGGAACTGCTCACTGAGTCCTTGCCTCTAACCTGGCCAACTTTCAATGCATTCTGCACACTAAACCTTGAGGAATCTTTCCGATGATACCATCTTGCCACTCCTCTGCTCAAATGCTTCCAGATTGCTCCACTGTCCTTAGAATGAGGTCCAGATTGTAATTGTGGCTTAGAAGGTTCTTCACAATTAGACCCATTTGCCTGCCTGTCCACATCCCTGCCTCTCCTTTCTCACATTTCAAGATCCAGGCTAGCCTTTTTGTTCTTTGAATGAGACCTACTTCCTGCCATTGTCAGGCCTGCCCACATGCTGGCCCTGCTTTCTGGAAGACTCTCCTTACCCTTCCCTACCTAAATCCTGTGTATCATCTAAGTCCTGTGTATCAGCCAGGCACAGTGGCTCACACCTATAATCCCAGCACCTTGGGAGGTGGAGGTGGGTGGATCACTTGAAGTCAGGAGTTCAAGACCAGCCTGGCCAATATGATGAAACCCTGGCTCTCTCTTTTTTTTTTTTTTTAAATAAAAGATGGGGTTTCACCATGATGGCCAGGCTGGTCTTGAACTCCTGACCTCAGGTGATCCACCCACCTCGGCCTCCCAAAGTGCTAGGATTACAGGCGTGAGCCACCACGCCCGGCTGAAACCCCGTCTCTACTAAAAATTCAAAAATTAGCTAGGTATGGTGGCAGGCACAGGTAATCCTAGCTACTTGGAAGACTGAGGCAGGAAAATCACTTGAACCCGGGAGGCAGAGGTTGCAGTGAGCTGAGATTGCACCACGGCCTGGACGACAGAGCAAGACTTTGTCTCCAAAAAAACTTAAAAATTAAGTGTTCAGAACACCAGGATTAACACCTATAAGATTTGGGTTTTTTTTTTTTCCAATGACAAAGATAAAGGATGATCAAATACTTTATAATTTTCTGCTAAACTTAACGATGATTATTTTGAAGTCTCTTTTAAGGTTTCTTGCTTAATACCAAAAGACTAGAAGTCACATATCACTGGGAAAACAGTGGTTATTTCTGGAAAAGTTAAAAAATGAACAACAATAATTTTTATATATAAACAAAAAACAAATGCTAAAATATGAAAATAATAATCAGAAAATATGGCTGCAAAATAAAATACATTTATTCATCAGCAAACAGTTGGAAGACGCTTAGAAAATATTGCTATAGATTTAAAGAAACACGCATTAGACTAGATTACGCAGTGTGGGAGGTTTGCTTAAGTGTTGAATGCTTCTACTTAAGGTATCTGCTTGCCCCTGTTCTCATGATGACATACCTGAAAACACTTATTTTTTATGAACCATTAAAAAAAAGTGTTTAGCAGAGAAGGTATATTATCAACAATAAATGATGTCTTTAATCAAAACATTATATCATTTTATTAAGAACAGGAACAGTAACCACAAATGGAGTAGCTTCTATATACAGGAATTTAAAATTATGGGGTTAAATTACCAAAATTCCAACACACACAAAATTTATCACCAATTCAGTTAAAATGTCAAAATGCAAATTCAACACTTTCTAACTTACATTGCAGAAACAACTGAGTGATATTGGTAAACAGCAATTCACCGCGCAAATGTCAGCTAAAACGTTTTGCATAGCTGATGGATAAGATGAAGCAACGAGCATTATGATTAAGTAAATGGTAAAAATGCCCGGGTGAGGTGGCTCAACCTGTAATCCCAGCACTTTGGGATGCCAAAGCAGGCGGATCACTAGAGGTCAGGAGTTCGAGACCAGCCTGGCCAACATGGTGAAACCCCATCTCTACTAAAAATATAAAAAATTAGCCGGGTGTGATGGCACACAACTGTAATCCCAGCTATCTGGCAGGCTGAGGCAGGAGAATTGCTTGAACCTGGGAGGTGGAGGTTGCAGTGAGCCGAGATCATGCCACTGCACTCCAGCCTGGGCGAGAGAGCAAGACTCTTTCTCAAAAAGGGAAAAAAAGAAAAAAAAGGAAATATATCATACCCATGCTATGTTTGACAATGCTATGTGAACAGTACAAGCAGTGTATTCTCACCACACCCTTTGGGAATTTCCATCTCAACCTCTAACCAAAAGTTAAAAAGTCTAGATTGCACCATTTACAAAGAGTTCCTGAGTACCCGCTTCTGGCAGTGCCTCTTCTCTCAGCTTTTTTCCATCTTGTCCAACCTAGGTCTTCCCACATAATGCTAAGTTAACTTGACTATAGCCTATGAAAAAATTAGAGCATAAACTACAACCAGATAAGCTATCTCAGCCTTAGGCACACGACTAGGTAGCGCCAGGTGGTTCAGTGGCTCATACCTCTAATCCCAATATTTAGGAAGGCCAAACTGGGTGGGAGGATCATTTGAGCCCAGGAGTTCGAGACCAGCCTAGGCAACATAGGAAGACCCTGTATCTACAGAAAATAAAAATAGATTCGCTGGCCATTGTGGCATGTGCCTCTGATCCCAGCTTCTCGGAAGGCTGAAGTGGGAGGACTGCTTGAGCCCAGGAGGTCAAGGCTGCAGTGAGGCATGATCATACGACTGCATACCAGCCTGGGCTATGGAATAAGACCCTGTCTCAAAACAAAACAAAAAACGAAATAGCTTTGAAAAGGAAGCATTGGCTGGGCGTGGTGGCTCACGCCTGTAATCCTAGCACTTTGGGAGGCCGAGGTGGGTGGATCACCTGAGGTCAGGAGTTCAAGACCAGCCTGGCCATCATGGTGAAACCCCATCTTATAAAAAAAAAAAAAAGAAAGAAAAGGAAGCATTAAATAAGCCCTTGCAGGTGCTATCTGTCCATTGTTTTTGTTTGTTTGTTTGTTTGTTTGAGATAGAGTCTCGCTCTGTCACCCAGGCTTGAATGCAGTGGCACCATGTGGTATCACTGCAACCTCCGCCTCCCAGGGGTCAAGCGATTATCCTGCCTCAGCCTCCCAAGTGGGTGGGATTACAGGTGCTCACCACCATGCCCAGCTAATTTTTGTAATTTTAGTAAAGATCCGGTTTCACCATGCTGGCTAGGCTGGTCTCGAACTCCTGACCTCGTGATCCACCTGCCTCAGCCTCTCGAAATGCTGGGATTACAGGTGTGAGCCACCATGCCCAACATCTGTCCATTCTTTTACCTAGTCCATCCTACACCTATCTTCTAAAAACAAATTAAGTTAAAAGGAATAGAGGCCCTTTCTCTTGGGGCATAGGATAAACCTCCTGGCCCCTTTTATGGCTAGCTCCTACATAACTCTGTAGTCTGAAAACTCCCCATACTTCAGGAATGCTGCAGGGAGCACTGCACACCAGCCCATTCTTAAAATTATCTTCCCTCAGCTTCCATGACAACTTTCTCTTTCCATAAAATCATTCCTTCTCAGTCTTCCTCCTTGGCTAATTTTCCTGCATTCCTTTGCAAAATATGGACTATTCCCCAGGGTCTATCTTTGGCCCTTTTCTTTCCAAAATCTGCATTTCTTGGAGAAACACATTCGCTCGCAGGACCTCAGTTCTATTCGATGATTCCACATCTGTGTTTCCAGGTCTGATCTCTCCTCTAATTCCAGATCACAATGAATTGCCATTGTTATGCACAGCAACTCCCAACTCCAGGCTGTGGTGAGCTGAGATGGCACCACTGCACTCCAGCCTGGGCAACAGAGACTCTGTCAAAAAAAAGAAAGAAAGAAGAAAGAAAGTAAGAAAGAAAGAAAGAAAGAAAGAAAGAAAGAAAGAAAGAAAGAAAGAAAGAAAGAAAGAAAGAAGGAAGGAAGGAAGGAAGGAAGGAAGGAAAGAAAGAAAGAAGGAAAGAAGGAAAGAAAGAAAGAGAAAAAAATGTAATTAAATCAATGGAATTGCAGAGTTGCATAAACATAGACAGGAAGGTGTGGTATAGTCCAGGCTGAGCTGGGGTCGCCAGTTTTGGTTCTTGATGATTTGCTCCTTTAAGTCCTTCCTAATTTGACTCCTACTCTTTCCTGTCTTGCCTGAGGTCATAGTGCAAGGTGATGAGAATAGAGAAGAACAGAGCACCAGCACAGGAGTATCGCAAAGCCTCCCCTCCGGAACCTACGAAATAATGAAGCATTTGGATGAAGGCGAACACAGTCTCAATAGAAAGCTCTCATCCCTTTATCCTTAGCAATCCAATCTTGCCATAAAATGGGATAATGTCTTGCCATCTGAAGGACCAAAACTGTGTCAGGGCTCCTGCATGATCAGGTGAGCAGGATGCAAGGACACTCGGGGCAGAGCTGGGAAAAGAACTGTGTTTAGATTTTTATTCTGTTAACCTATTTATTTATTTATTTATTTGGAAACGGAATTTCACTGTTTTGCCCAGACTGGAGTGCAGTGGCACGATCTCAGCTCACTGCAACCTCCGCCTCCCGGGTTCAAGTGATTCTCCTGCGTCAGCCTCCCAAGTAACTGGGATTACAGGCACCGGCTATCACGCCTGGCTAATTTTTGTATTTTTAGTAGAGACTGGGTTTCACCATGTTGGCCAGGCTGGTCTTGAACTCCTGACCTCAGGTGATCCACCCATCTTGGCCTCACAAAGTGCTGGGATTACAGGTGTGAGCCACCACACCCGGCCAGTTAACCTACTTATTTTGTGTTAAAATATTTAAATTGCCAATTGTGGTGGCTCACACCTGTAACCCCAGAACTTTGGGAGAGGGAGGTGGGAGGATCACTTGAGCCCAGGAGCCCTGGGTAACAAAGTGAGATTCCCCATCTCTATCAAAAAATACAAAAATTAGCCAGGCGTGGTGGCACACACCTGTGGTCCCAGCTCTGGATGCTGAGGCAGGAGGATTACATGAGCCCAGGAGGTCCAGGCTGTGGTGAGCTGAGATCGCACCAATGCACTCCGGAGGGGCAACACAGCAAGACCCTCTCTCAAAAAAAAAAAAAAAAAGTAAAATATTTGTATTGTTTCTTTTGTTTCTACCAGGAAACCTGTCATAAAAGGAAAAAAAAAAAACTTTTTTCTGTCACCCAGACTGCAGTGCGGTAGCTGTTGTGATCAAGGCTCACTGCAGCTTTGACCTCCCAGGCTCTCGCCATCCTCCCGAGTAGCTGGGAATACAGGCATGTATCACCTCAGCTTGCTAATTAAAAAAAAATTTTTTTTTTCTTTTTCTTTTTTTTTGAGACAGTCTTGCTGTATCACCAGGCTGGAGTGCAGTGGCGCAATCTCGGCTCACTGCAACCTCCGCCTCCTGGGTTCAAGCAATTCTTCCACCTCAGCCTCGCGAGTAGCTGGGACCACAGGCATGTGCCACCATGCCCAGCTAATTTTTTGTATTTTTAGTAGAGACAGGGTTTCACCATGTTGGCCAGGATGGTCTCAATCTCTTGACCTTGTGATCCACCTGCCTCAGCCTCCCAAAGTGCTGGGATTACAGGCGTGAGCCACCACGCCCAGCCTCTAAAAAAAAATTTTTATAGAGACAGGGTCTCACTGTGTTGTCCAGGTTTGTCTCAAACTCCTGGGTTCAGGCGATCCTCCTGCGTTGGCCTCCCAAAGTGTTGGGATTATAGGTGTGAGCCACCACCGCCGGGCTTCTTTTATTTTTGCAGCCTGGAACTTCTGTGCTCAAGTGATCTTCCCACCTCAGCCTTCTAGGTAGCCAAGACTATATGCACACACCACTGTGCCCAGCTGATTTTTACCTTTTTTTGTAGAGATGAGGTCTTGCTTCTGAATTCCTGGGCTCAAGCAGTTCTCCCCACTTGGTGTCCCAAAGTGCTGGGATTACAGGCATGAGCCACTGTGGCCATCCAAAGATACTAATACGCACTTTTTTATTTTTATTTTTTGAGGCAGATTCTCACTCTGTTGCCCAGGCTGGAGTGCAGTGGTGCAATCTCAGCTCATTGTAACCTCTGCCTCCCAGGTTCAGGCAATTCTCCTGCCTCAGCCTCCCTAGTAGCTGGGACTACAGGCGCGTGCCACCACACCCACCTCATTTGTTTGTATTTTTGGTAAAGGTGGGGTTTCACCATATTGACCAGGCTGATTTTGAACTGCTGACCTCGTGATCTGCCCACTTCGGCCTCCCAAAGTGCTGGGATTACAGGCGTGAGCCACTGCACCCTGCCCAAATATGTACTTTTAATCAAATAACAAAAGCCCACGAACAAATAAAAAGCCAGGGAAGGCCTCTCTTTGACTTAGAGCTGTGAATCTCTATGTAGCTGTTATGGTTTGAATGTGTCCCCCAAAGTTCATTTGTTGGAAACTTCATCCCCAATGCAATAGAATTGAAAGGTGGAGACTTTAAGAGGTGATTAGGTTGGCTGGGTGCAATGGCTCACGTCTGTAATCCCAGCACTTTCGGAAGCCAAGGCAGGTGGATCATGAAGTCAGAAGATCGAGACTATCCTGGCTAACATGATGAAACTCTGTCTCTACCAAAAGTTCAAAATTAGCTGGGTGTGGTGGTGCACACCTGTAGTCCCAGCTACTCAGGAGGCTCAGGCAGGAGAATCGCTTGAACCCTGGAGGCGGAGGTTGCAGTAAGCTGAGATTACGCCACTGCACTTCAGGCCTGGGCAACAGAGTGAGACGGTCCCAAAAAAAAAAAAAAAAAAAAAAGAGGTCATTACATCTTGAGGGCTCAAGAATGGATTGATGTCTTTATCTGGAAAGTGGGTTCGTTATCACAGGAAAGGGTTTGTTATAAAAGGGAGTTTGGGCTGGGCACCGTAGCTCAAGCCTGTGATCCCAGCACTTTGGGAGGTCAAGGAGGGTGGATGGCTTGAGTCCAGGAGTTCGAGACCAGCCTGTGAAACATGGTGAAACCCCATGCCTACAGAAAAAAATACAAAAATTAGCTGAGCGTGGTGGTGCATGCCTGTAGTCCCAGCTACTTGGGAGGTTGAGGTGGGAGGATGGCAGGAACTTGGGGGATGGAGGTTGCAGTGAGCTGAGATCATTCCACTGCACTCCAGCCTGGGCAACAGAGCCACATGTCTCAAAATTTTAAAAAAGTGACTTTTGTCCCCTCTTGCACTCTCACATGCACTCTATGGCCATGTGATGCCTCTCAACATATTATGATACAAAACAGCCCTCAGCAGAGGTGGCAAAGGTGTGGCCTATTGGATTCACTCCTCTAATCCCCAACATCTAGTGTTCCAGGTCCTTCTCAGGCTGGGCACTGACAAGTGTTAAAGAATGAAGGAAGAAACGCCAAAGTAGGACAGCACCAACAGAGGATGTAAGTGCTAACGGGGCAATTCATGCCGCATTCCCATCTGGCTGTGGCTGTCTCCTCAGAAATTTTTCAATTGTAACGGGGATTCCAAAGATGCAAACATTTGCTTTCTGGTCTAGATACCAGATTAAGACCACTAGTACGTGCCAAACTGCCAAACCCCGGGCAAATACCAGCTAACAAATCCTACTAACACAAATCAAAATTAAGCCATACATTTGGAAGTAAAAATAATTTTTTTAAACATACCCCTATTCATTCCTTGCCTGACCAAGTATCCCCTACCCTTCACTGCATTTCCTTCCTCCAACTTCATTCACTGTTACTGTTCCATGAACTCAGTTCCCACAAGCTAGAAAACCAAACTATACCCATCAGATATTGTCCTCAACAGCGAGTTTTTAAAATAGTTGGCTCTGTCTAGGGTGATAGTTTGGGCAGCTCCATCAGATGTTCTGACAACTGAGTATTGTTAGTTTTGACTCAATTACTTAGGGGAGACACTTTGTAATTCTCTTCAATCACTCATGTATATTTACTCAGCTAAGTAACTCTTGTGACCCGCGGTGTTCCTCTCATGGGCATGTTACAGAGGCAGGAAGCCAGAAAGGAGGTTAAAGCCTAAAAAGCACACCTTTCTATCCAGCAGCAGAAAGTCAATGCTTCTTGCCAAGGTTTGAATTTTAAGAGTTTCCATGCAGAGGGAAGCCAAATTTCCTTTTTCTTTTACCCCTCCCAAATCTCACCGCCACAGGGGAGCAAGGGAGGGAACACACGCTAGAAAATATCTGCCTTCATACATATAAATTGTCAGGTTTGCTTTTTTTCCTTTTTTGAGACACAGTTTCACTCTGTCACCCAGGCTGGAGTGCAGTGGTGCAATCTTGGCTCATTGCAATCTCTGCCTCCTGGGTTCAAGCAATTCTCCTGCCTCAGCCTCCCGAGTAGCTGGGACTACAGGCACGCAACACCAAGCCCAGCTTTTTTGGTTTTTGGAGGGTTTTTTTTGGTATTATTCATAGAGACAGGGTTTCACCATGTTGGGCGGGCTGGTCTCTAACTCCTGGCCTCAAGTGATCCACCCACCTCGGCCTCCCAAAATGCTGGGATTACAGGCTTGAGCCACTGCACCCTGTCTGACCCCGGGGTCCAACAAAATGTTATTTCTGAAGTTCCTGAAACACCCTCCTACCCTAATGGGCAAACTGGAATCTGAACAGAGCCTTTAAGGGCTCAGTAATTGTACTACAATACAGTAAGGTCTTTAGTGTACTTTGGATGCATAAGACCCTTGCCCTCTGTTCTAAATGACCACCATCTGCTAGTTTTCTATTCTTCTGGGGTCTGCCTCTGTTCCTTATGGTACCTCCACAGTTTTTCTCGAGCTGTACCCCTAGAAGAAGGAATTACTACTTCTACTATTCCTAGTGCACCTCTTCGGCAGCTTCTCCTTTCTAATCAGCTACTGAAATCAATCAATCCAATTTGCAAGACCACGACCAAACTATTATAAAAAAAGGAGCTCGCAGTTCCCGAAACTTACAACATCCTGCGGTTTGTAAATTTTCCCCTCCCCCTGCATTCCTCCCCTGTGGTTTTTTTGTTTTTGTTTTTTGAGACAGAGTTTTGCTCCTGTTGCCCAGACTGGAGTGCAATAGTGCGTTCTCAGCTTACCACAACCTCCACCGCCTGGGTTCAAGCAATTCTCCTGCCTCTGTCTCTCAAGTGGCTGGGATTACAGGCATGTGTCACCATGCCTGGCTAATTTTGTATTTTTAGTAGAGACGGGGTTTCTCCATATTGGCCAGGCTGGTCTTGAACTCGCAACCTCAGGTGATCCACCTGCCTCAGCCTCCCAAAGTGCTGGGATTACAGGCGTGAGCCACCACACCTGGCCCTCCCCTGTGTTTTAAAATAGCTGGCTCTGCTGGGCATGGTAGCTCATACCAGTAATCTCAGCACCTTGGGAGGCTGCAGTGGGCCGATGACTTGAGGTCAGAAGTTTGAGACCAGCTTGGCCTATGTGGTGAAACCCCGTCTCTATTAAAATACAAAAATTAGCCGGGTGTGGTGGCAGGTGCCTGTGTAGTCCCAGCTATGGGAGGCTGAAGCTCAAGAATCACTTGAATCCAGGAGGCAGAGGTTGTAATGTGCTGAGGTCACACCACTGCACTCCAGCCTGGGTGACATAGTGAGACTCCGTTTCAAAAAAGTAAATAAATAAAAATAGCTGGCTCTGCAGGATCTGTGACTTCTGGGAGTTGTAGTAGAATGGATAATAGCCAACACCACGGAGCACTTACTCTGCGCCAGGTATTGTTGTAAGTAGTTCATTCTGTAATTATTTCACCATCTCTCATAAACCTATGACTTGGGGCCTGTGATGAGCCAAGTTTGCAAATGAGGGTAGGTCACCTTCTCAAACAAGAAGTCACTCTCAATCCCAGGCAGTCTGGCACCCTGATCTGTTGCATACTCCTGAGTCTGGAGTCTGAACTTGAGATCCCTGAGTCATCGCAGTCCTTTACCTCTTCTTCCATGCTCCAGTTTTGTTTTTTTCAACGTATACTTTTTAGAGTCCCCTATATAGCTCAGGCCGGTCTCAAACCCCTTGGCTCAAACGATCCTCCCTCTTCAGCTTCCTGAGTAGCTAGGATTACCATATTACAATTTTGTTTTTTTTTTGAGACAGAATTTCGCTCTTGTTGCCCAGGCTGGAGTGCAATGGCATGATCTTGGCTCACAGCAACCTCCGCCTCCCGGATTCAAGCATTTCTCCTGCCTCAGCCTCCTGAATAGCTGGGATTATAGGATCCCACCACCACACCCAGCTAATTTTTTGTTTTTTTAGTAGAAAGGGGGTTTCCCCATGTTGGCCAGGCTGGTCTTCAACTCCTGACCTCAGGTGATCTGCCCATCTCGGCCTCCCAAAGTGTTGGGATTATAGGCGTGAGCCAGTGTGCCCGGCCCCATATTCCAATTTTTATTGAACCTGTGGACCCCTATCCACAGGTGGAATGTTTAGGAGTAAACACTCCACAGCTCTTAGGATAAAATCCTAAGATTTTAGGATTTACCCAGCTCTCCAAAGTCCAGCCCTGGCTTACCTCCCCAGCCTCTCTGGCCCAGATCCCCTGGCAAGCAACATTCCTGTAGTTCCTCAGTGTATCTTTGGTTGGAAAAGACTTTCTTGCCTGGAGGTCTTTGCATCAGGAACGTCCCTTAACCATCATTCAGATCCTCCCCCTCTGCCTGCTCCCCCTCTGCCTGGCTAGTTCTTACCGTTTGGGTTGTAGCTTAGAGTCCACTTCCTCCGGGGAGCTGTGGACACCTCTACACTGGTTAGGTCCTCCTGATAGGAGCTCCAGTTAACTCAGAATTTACCAAGTTGTTGGTATTTATCCCACAGCCCTGGGATTGCTTTATTTGTCTCTATCCCTCTTAGAGTAGATTAGTAGATTACAGGCTCCCTGACGGCAGGACCTTCTGTGTCTGGTGCACCATTATTTCCCCAAAGAGTAGCACAGGGCTGGGGGTGCCTCGCAGGAGTGACAGAAATCACAGGTAAAGTTTATTAATTCACTCACTGAACGCATTTATCAAGTGCCTGCTATACACCATGCACTATGGTTCTCAAGCTTTTCTCATTTAATCCTTCTTCAAAGATTACTTTATTTCATCTTCATAACAACACACCAAAAAACCTAGTTACTAGATTAGGAAAATTAGATGGAGGTGTCTTCTGCTTTAAAAAATTGTCTTAGCTGGCTGGGCGCAGTGGCTCACGCCTATAATCCCAGCATTTTGAGAGTCTGAGTCAGCTGGATCACCTGAAGTCGGGAGTTGGAGACCAACCTGACCAACATTGAGAAAGCCCGTCTCTACTAAAAAGACAAAATTAGCTGGGCATCCTGGAGCATGCCTGTAATCCCAGCTACTCGAGAGGCTGAGACAGGAGAATCGCTTGAACCCGGAAGGTGGAGGTTGTAGTGAGTTGAGAGTGCACCATTGCGCTCCAGCCTGAGCAACAAGAGTGAAGCTCCATCTCAAAAAAAAAAAAAAAAAAAAAATTGGCTGGGGGTGGTGGCTCATGCCTGTAATCCCAGCAGTTTAGGCGGCCGAGGTGGGTGGATTACCTGAAGTTAAAAGTTCAAGACCAGCCTGGCCATCATAGTGAAACCCCATCTGCACCAAAAATACAAAATTAGCCAGGCGTGGTGGCGTGTGCCTGAAGTTCCAGCCACTCGAGAGGCTGAGACTGCAGAATTGCTTGAACCCCGGAGGCAGAGGTTGCAGTGAGCTGAGATCATGCCACTGCACTCCAGCCCAGGCGACAGATCGAGACTCCATCTCAAAAAAAAAAAAAGGGCTAAAGTCACAGTAGTAAGCCTTTGTTGAATGAACGCGTGGATGGATGCACCAAGGTCGGGGTTGGGAATATCTGGATTAAGATAACACTGAAGAATTAAGGTTAAAAATGTGCCTCCTTCGAGGTGAACTATTAAAAAAATCTAATGTAAAAGGCCTGAGATGGGCAAAGTCCCCTCAGGAGAGAAAGCCTGCCGGCCAAGGCAAGCCTGGACAGTAATCTAATTGAAGGTATTAGCATATCTAAAGAAAGAATGTGTCAATCAGAAGAGGGGGGTCGGTGAGTTTAGAACCTGGGAAAATACACTCCAGTCGGAATCCTGCTTTGACCGCTAGGAACCCAGAACCTTTCCCAGCGGGAGGTGCCAGCTGATGTGGCAGGTGTATCCCTGCGTGGGGAACGACGCAGCTGCCAGCTGAACCGCCCCGACTCCCCCGCTCCCTGTCCCGCGGAGCTGGCCACCCGATTGCAATTCCGCTTCCGCCGGCAGAAACTGCCTAATAATAGCTCCCTTGTATTTATCCGCACCCTGTGCTAGGCGCTAGCCTAGAGCCTAAATTGCATTTCGGCCTCACACAGCCCAGTCTCCAACTGGGGAAGCTTGCAGAGCTAGAGGGCGCGTCCAAGGTCAAACTGCAAACACCGGAAAGGGAAGAGCTGGAATGGCCCAGCTCCAGGTGGCAGATCAGCTGGCCACCCCCTTGCCTGTCCCGCCCACAGGAGCAGGCCTGGGACTCTTGGTAGAAATTAACCAAATGGGGCCGGGCGCGGTGGCTCAAGCCTGTAGTCCCAGCACTTTGGGAGGCTGAGGCGGGCGGATCACGAGGTCAGGAGATCCAGACCATCCTGACTAACACCGTGAAACCCCGCCTCTACTAAAAATACAAAAAATTAGCCGGGCGTGGTGGCACGCGCCTGTGGTCCCAACTACTCCGGAGGCTGAGGTAGGAGAATCGCTTGGACCCGAGAGGCAGAGGTTGTGGTGAGCCAAGATCGCGCCAGTGCACTCCAGCCTGGGCGACAGAGTGAGACTTCATCTCAAAAAACAAAACGAAACAAAAAACAAACAAAAAAAGAAATTAACTAAACGGGCCTTGTGGTGTAGGCCCCTGCCTTTTGTCGGCTGATTTCAGGTCAGTCTTTCCTGCGATGCACGTCATCTCAGTATGTGCAGGTTAAAACTTCTCCACTTCTGAAGTCCTCCTGCGGCCCCAGCTCCTCCCGGCGGCTGAGCTACTCACCGGGTCACAGTGTTTCTCCTGTCCCTCCAGGCCTTTTCTGCTCCCCCAACCCTGCCATCCTGCCAGAGCTCTCCCTTCAAAACCAACATCCTGCAAGGGACTGAAGGGAAAAGAAACAAATGGTTGCTCTCCTGAAACCACTGAACAAAACAAATCGCTTAAAACCCTGTTGCAGTTTGGTCAGTGAAAGGAGCAGCCTTAGGAATTAGGGCAGGGCAATCCGGCAACCCATCACTGACCCTGGCACAGGTGACACTTTACCCCAGGCACTAGGGAGAGCCAGGGATCTGAAGGCATGGATGTGCCATTGGATAGCCACGTGACCTTGGAAAACGTTCTGCCATTATTGTATAGCCGTGTGACCCTGCAAAATTCACCAAACTGGAAGGCCTGAGAGGTAAAAGAAAGTGTTAAGGTTTTCCCTCTCTTCAAGAACAGAGTAGGCTTAGAAGAAACAGCAAAGCATTTTAGCCTATGCACGGATAGGCACCCCAAGATCTGCTTTAGACATTTCCTCCCGCGTTCTTTACAGACAGGACTGCAGGGACAAGAGGGCAGTACAGTAAGAAAATCATGCAGGAACATTGTGACCTGCATAGTTCCTTCCCAGCTCTCTGCTCTCCCTTGCTCTTCAAACACGCGCCAACGCCTCATTAAAGACTGCAAACCATCCCATTAGGTGCAAATGCATGGAAACATATTCATGATTTATTCAAATGAATCTTTGTAAAATAATCACTGCTGCCTTCATAAATATTCATCATCACTGTGCTAATCACTACGCAATCTCACGAGGGTGTGCCCCTGTAATCCTGCTCCCTTTTGCCCTCCCCTCCCTCCTCCCTTTGTCTGAGACTCTTTTTTTCTCCACTCCTAAGCCTCCTTAGGTTTTCCTAGGTCTTCAAGATCTCATTCAGGGTAAAGATATTTCTGGTTCTGATCTAACGCTTGCTGTACGTACCTCTCTTGGAAGATTATTCTACCAGAAGGTGATTTTTTTTTTCTGCAAAGTATATCTGACCATGGCTCAACAGCTGTAGGTTCTCAGGCATCAATACTTCCTTGACACTCCCTGGAAGGGACAATAAAAGATTCTCTTTACCACATGGGCAATGTGGGCAGAGCAGTGTGTTGGGGCTGGGGGAGCACCCAGAAGGATGACACCTTATAGTTTGGTGCAGGATAAAGACAAGGGAACACTCTCTGCAACAATATGTGGAATGAGGCCAGGCACAGTGGCTCATGCCCATTAATTCCAACACTTCGGGAGGCTGAGACGGGCGGATCACTTGAGGTCAAGGGTTCAAGACCAGCCTGGCCAACATGGTGAAACCCTGTCTCTACTAAAAAATACAAAAATTAGCTGGGCATGGTGGCACGTGCCTGTAGTCCCAGCTACTTGGGAGGCTGAGGCAGAAGAATCGCTTGAACCCGGGAGGTGGAGGTTGCAGTAAGCAGCCATCACACCCCTGTACTCCAGCCTGGGAGATAGAGTGAGACTTGGTTTCAAAAAAGACAGAAATCAATATAGGGAATGAAATCCACACAAATAGAAGTATAAGGCAGGAGCCCTGGGAGAACATGGGGGTTGGAGAGCAGGCACCAGGGGAAGCCTGGCAGTGTGGAGATGGGGGTACCTCCAGGCTGCAGGGCATTCAGAGGCTCCATTCTAGCTATGCACATCTTTTCTCCTTATCCTGGTGATAGCCCTCTTTTTTAGCTTGAAGATTTTTTGATGGCTTGCATTTGGGTGTATGAGGTTTGAGGAAGATCCCCATAAGACGTGAGAGTAAGCGGACATTAATCCTTTAAATGAAGCCCTCTAGGAGCTTGTTCCAGTCCCCAGGACTTAGCACGGTGGCAAGAAAGAGCCAAAGAAAGCAAAGACAGGCATATGCATTTATAAACGAGAAACCAGAACACTTGTTAGTACAGGTGGCCTTTTTTGGTAGTATTCAGTTGTGCCCAATGTAGTCTACTTAGACATTTGATGGTAAGGAAGTGTCAAAGCCATTTCTATCCACTGATGGAAAAACATACAAAAGAAGGGGAACCTTTTTATAGTTAAGAACTTTGGAAATTCTATAATGGGAATAGAAATAACAAAATTTGCCCAGGCACAGTGGCTCGCTCCTATGATCCTAGCACTTTGAGAGGCTGAAGCAGGCAGATCGCTTGAGGTCAGGAGTTCGAGATCAGCCTGGCCAACATGGCGAAACCCTGTCTCTACTAAAAATACGAAAAGTAGCTGGTTGTGGCGACACACACCTGTAATCCCAGTTACTCGGGAGGCTGAGGCAGGAGAATGGCTTGAATCTGGGAGGCAGAAGTTCCAGTGAGCTGAGATGACACCACTGCACAGCCTGGGTGACAGAGCAAGACTCTGTCTCAAAAAAAAAAAAAAAGAAATTAAAGGGAAAAGAAAAGATAATTAACAGCTACCACAACTTCAAGGCCTAGAAAAAAAATGTGTAAGTATTCTATGTTGTAGACTGTTCTGTACGGTACAGGGCAATCTCACTGTAGTCTTTCATTTGATATAAGAATTATTTTACTTTTCAAGCTTTTCAGGGTGTAAGGAAAACCGACGGTTGCATATGTTTTGAATAAGAATCATTTTTCTTATCAAATAGAAGCAAATAGCTCCTAAGTACCAAGCCTGTATAGGATGAAAATGAATTGAAAATCCTTTTTAAGGCAATACTTCCCGTAGTTTCATTTGTCTTCTTAAGGGCCTGAAAATAAAGCAGCCCATCAAGGAAAGCACTCTGTTTCCCCTTCCTATTAAACATAGAAAGCACGACCAGCGTAGAGAAAGGACTCTGGGTGACAAAAACCCATTTTTCATGGGTGATTTGTTAGCGGCTTCAGAGAGATAAATAATATTACTTTCTAATCCAAGGAAGTCTCATACCTAAGATTTGCAACATTATTTCTGAAATCCACATAGCTTTCTCTTCCTAGAAATTGTCACACACAAAAACATAGGAGTCCCTGGTTTGATTTAATGAGATTTACACAATGGGAGTTGTCAGTAACCACCAAAACAGGGCAGGGTTTTCATAATGGTTGTGCCTGAATTGTGTTCCAGTCTGAAAAGAGCCTTTTTAATTATAGGGTTTTGGGGGTGGGGGGAGCAGGGTGTGGGAGAGTGGCGGGGGCGGCGGAGTGGATGCAGTTTTTCACCGTAAGAGACTGAAAAGTCTTTTATCTATTTAAAAAGATAGCAGGTGGGCTCCACTAACAAGTCTTAACCCCAGGACTTGGCTTAACCCTGGAGAAAATGTTTTTCATTTTCACCCCTGTGTATTTGCTGGTTCTTCACTTCTTTAAATTGCAAGCTCTTCAAATAGAGCTCAGAAGGCCTGGGGGAGTAGACAGAAGTTCAGCCAAGGACAGTTCCGAGGGTTTGGAATACCTCTGCACAGCAGAGCTCTTGGAGACCTCGACAGTTGCACAGGCAGCCCTGAATCAGCAGCTCCCAGGCAACGCTGACCGGAGCTATTTTGAAGCTGGTGACACTAAAGCCTATGACTGTCTTCCGGATTAGCTGCATGGGAGCTGGGATTTTTGGTAGTGTTAGGTAATTCCACCCATCTGAATTTCTCTATTTCGATTTCTCACCTTGAGCCTAAAAACATCTATGGAACTCATTCTAGAAAGAAGCCCAATCTAGTTAATTTTACCAAGGAGCTGTATAGGAGGAAATCCCTGTACAAAAGGGCAGGGCCAGAGCCCGCTCCACGTGGAAGCCATGCTTGGAGGTGCAGGGTCAGCTCAGCACTCCCTGGCTCTTGTCTTCTCAGGGTTTACTCCTATTTTTGTTAGTTTTTTTTTTAATTTTTTATTTATTTTATTTATTTTATTTTTTTAAAGACGAGGTTTCACCATGTTGGTCAGGCTGGTCTTGAACTCCCGACCTCAGGTAATCCGCCTGCCTTGGCCTCCAAAGTGCTTGGATTACAGGCGTGAGCCACCACGCCCGGCCTTTTTTTTTTTTTTTGAGACGAGTTTTGCTCGTCACCCAGGCTGGAGTGCAATGGTGTGATCTCGGCTCACTGCAACCTCCGCAGCCCGGGTTCAAGCAATTCCCCTGCCTCAGCCTCGTGAGTAGCTGGGACTACAGGCACATGGCACCACACTTGGCTAATTTTTTGTATTTTAGTAGAGATGGGGTTTCACCATCTTGGCCAGGCTGGTCTCAATCTCTTCACTTTGTGATCCATTCACCTCAGCCTCCCAAACTGCTGGGATTACAGGAGTGAGCCACCGCACCCAGCCACTTTTTATTTTATTTTTTAAATTTTTTATTGTAATAGAGACAAGGTCTCCTTAGGTTGCCCAGGCTGGTCTTGAACTTCCGAGCTTAAGTGATCCTCCTGCCTTGGCTTCCCAAAGTGCTGGGATTATAGGCATGAGCCACTGCACCAGGCCTCTTTCTACTTTTTAAATTATGTTTAATGAGGTATAACTTATATACAGCTTAAAAATTCACCCTTTTCTGGTGTATAGTTCTATGAGTTTTGACAAACAAATGTCAGGCTGTGGGCTGAACTGTCTCTGCCTCCCACATTCGTATCTTGAAGCCCTAGCCCTCAATGTGATTCTATTTGCACATGGAGCTTTTTAGGAGGTAATTAAGGTTAAATGAGCTAGGCTCAGTGGCTCATGCCTGTAATCTCAGCACTTTGGGAGGCTGAGGCAGGTAGATCACCTGAGGTTGGGGGTTGAGACCAGCCTGGCCAACATGGTGAAACCCCATCTCTACTAAAAATACAAAAATTAGATGAGTGTGGTGGTGCACGCCTGTAATCTCAGCTACTCAGGAGGCTGAGGCAGAAGAATTGCTTGAACCCAGGAGATGGAGGTTGCAGTGAGCCGAGATCACACCGTTGCACTCCAGCCTGGGTGACAGAGTGAGACTCTGATTCCAAAAAAAAAAAAAAAAAGGTAAACTGAGGTCACATCGTGGGGTTCTAACCCCATGGGATTGGCAACTTTACAGAAAAAAAAAAGAACAAAACAAACACACACACACACACACACACACACACAAAGAAAAAAAAACAAACTATACAAGATTAAGAAACGCCATCCCTCTCCCCAGACATCTCGATTAGTCCCACACTGGAGGGGGACACGGGAGAAAGTGGCCGTCTGCAAGCCAGGAAGAGAGCCCTCATCAGAAACTAAACCTGCTGCCACCTTGATCTTTGACATCTGGCCCTGAGAACTGTGAGAAAATCAATGTCTATGGTTTTTTGTTTTGTTTTGTTTTGAGACAGAGTTTCATTCTTGTTGCTCAGGCTGGAGCACAGAGGCAACGTCTCCACTCACTGCAACCTCCATCTTCCGGGTTCAAGCAATTCTCCTACCTCAGCCTCCTGAGTAGCTGTGACTACAGGCATGTGCCACCATGCTGGGCTAATTTTTGTATTTTTAGTAGAGGTAGGGTTTCACCTTGTTAGCCAGGATGGTCTCTATCTCCTGCAAGGGATCCACCTGCCTCAGCCTCCCAAAGTGCTGGGATTACAGGCGTGAGCCACCGCGCCTGGCCAAATGCTCTGACTCTTGAAATGAGACCACATTTCAGTGGATTAACAAAGTCGTTTATTTCTTTTTTTAATTTTTTAAATTTTTTATTTTTTTAATTTATTAAGTCTCATGAGATCTGACAAAGTCGTTTCTTTCTAATTCACATCACAGGCTTTGTTGAGATGGTTCTCCAAGCAGTGACTACATATACTGGCTGTTCCCACATGGACAGTAAACGACACCCAAGTGGCCAATAAGCACATGAAACAGCACTCATCATGATGTGCCATCAGGGAGGGGCAAATTACAATCATAAGAAGATACCATTTTATGCCCACCAGATGGCTGACATTTAAAGGCTGACAATGCCAAATATTGGAGAGGATGTGGAGCAACTGGAATGCTCATGTATTATTTAGAAAATGAATCCTGACTGGGCACAGCGGCTCACGCCCACAGTCCCAGCACTTTGGGAGGCCAAGGCAAGAGGATCTCTTGATTCCAAGAGTTAAAGACCAGTTTGGGGCCGGGTGCAGTGGCTCACACCTGTAATCCCAGCACTTTGGGAGGCTGAGGTAGGCAGATCACCTGAGGTTGGGAGTTCGAGACCAGTCTGACCAACATGGAGAAACCCCGTCTCTACTAAAAATAAAAAATTAGCTGGGCATGGTGGCACATGCCTGTAATCCCAGCTACTGGGGAGGCTGAGGCAGGAGAATTGCTTCGACCCAGGAGGCAGAGGTTGCAGTGAGCTGAGATCGTGCCATTGCACTCCAGCCTGGGCAACAAGAGCAAAACTTGATCTCAAAAAAAAAAAAAAAAAACGACCAGTTTGAGCTACATAGTGAGACCCTGTCTCAACAAAAAAGAAAACATTAGCAGGGCATGGCAGTGCACTCCTACAGTCCTAGCTAATTGTGAGGCTGAAGTGACAGGATCGCCCGAGCCTAGGAAGTCCAGGCTACAGCAAGCTTGATACAAAATTAGGAGGACATGGTGGTGTGCACCTGTAGGACCAGCTACTCAGGAGGCTGGGCAGAAGAACTGAATGATTCCCGGAGGTGGAGGTTGCAGTGGGCTGAGATTGTGCCACTATACTCCAGCCTGAGTGACAGAGCGAGACTCAGTCTCAAAAAAAAAGAATAGATTTATTTTTTGGATGCTTCTGAGTTCAGACTCTTGAATAAAAGGTTTACTGGAGGTATCCTGGCTGGCTCATAGGGTCTGTATGAGGACTCAGGTGGAGGGGAATGGTCTGGAAGAAGATTGCGCTGTTGTCTGAACAGTGCCTCCTTTTGCTGGGAAACACTCTCCCCTGGGCATGTATGGTTCTAATAGGACTGCTGATCAAAGCACTCTGAATGCTTGGCCCACCTGCATTTCTCCAATAAAATCTAAAGGGAGGCTGGGCACGGTGACTCAAGCTTGTAATCCCAGCACTTTGGGAAGCTGAGGCGGGTGGATCACCTGAAGTCAGGAGTTCGAGACCAGCCTTTTTTGGTAGTACTCAGTTGTGCCCAAGGTAGTCTACTTAGACATTGGATGGTAAGGAAGTGCCAAAGCCATTTCTATCCATTGATGGAAAAACATACAAAGGAAGAGGAACCTTTTTACAGTTAAGAACTTAGGAAATTCTAGAATGAGAATAGAAATATCAAAATTTCCCCGGGCATGGTGGCTCGCTCCTGTAATCTCAGCACTTTGAGAGGCTGAGGCAGATCACTTGAGGTCAGGAGTTCAGGACCAGCCTGGCCAACATGGTGAAACCCCATCTCTACTAAAAATACAAAAATCAGCCGGGTGTGGTGGCGGGCGCCTGTACGTCCAGCTACTCCGGAAGCAGAGACAGGAGAATCACTTGAACCTGGGAGGCAGAGGTTGCAGTGAGCCTAGATCGCGCCACTGCACGCCAGCCTGGGCAACAAAGCAAGACTCCGTCTCAAAAGAAAAAAATAAAAGCTAAAGGAAAAGGACCCTTTTCAGCTTGGGGATGGCAGCAGTGAGGGAGAGGCAGTGTTTAGCTGAGAAATGGGGGCCTCAGAGCTCTGGTGCCCAAGCTGAAGCCTCTGTTTCTCCAAACATGTAGACATTCTACTCTGAACCAGTTTACATTAATAGCCCACAAACACAACCATTTAAGCACTCAGAACAAAGATCCTCCAAGCTGCAGAAATTGGAGTCTGGCCCATGGGCTTCATTAGCACACTATTTAAATGCAGAAGTGATATCTTTATTTAATGTATTGTCCCTGGACTCCTTTCTTTCCCCATCTCTTGCTGCCAAGAATTACTACTGGGGACCACTGCTACTGGGCCATCCAATGCCTTTGGCTGATTCATGCCTGGAATCTTTTTTTTTTGAGTCGGAGTCTTTTGCTCTGTCACCCAGGCTGGAGTGCAGTGGCGTGATCTCGGCTCACTACAACCTCTGCCTCTCTGCTTCAAGCTATTCTCCTGCCTCAGCCTCCCGAGTAGCTAGGACTACAGGTACACGCCACCACGCCTGGCTAATTTTGTTTGTATTTTTTAGTAGAGATGGGGTTTCACTATGTTAGCCAGGATGGTCTCGATCTCCTAACCTCGTGATCCGTCCGCCTCGGCCTCTCAAAGTGCTGGGACGGAGTTTTGCTCTTGTTGCCCAGGCTGGAGTGTAATGGCTTGCTCTCGGCTCACCACAACTTCTACCTCCCGGGTTCAAACGATTCACCTACCTCAGCTTCCCAAGTAGCTGGGGTTACAGACACGCACCACCACATCCGGCTCATTTTGTATTTTTAGTAGAGACGGGGTTTCCCCATGTTGGTCAGGCTGATCTCGAACTCCCGACCTCAGGTGATCCACCTGCCTTGGCCTCCCAAAGGGCTGCGATTATAGGCGTGAGCCACTGTGCCCTGCTCCATGCCTGGAATCTTTTTGCTAGGTCCTCACCTACACCTGGCAGGAGAGAGGGGTGCCACAAAGACAGTGCAGTTAGCCCCTGGGCACTGTTAGACCAGAGGCTGCCTGGGAGGTGGAAGCTTTCAGAAGCTGTGAACTCCCTCGGGCTGCCCCAGCCTCAGGAGGCATGTGTCTCAAGGCAGCGGCTGTGGCCAATTCTGGGAGTCCTCCTGAGACTGTCAGTCATATGGAAATAGAGTCACCTCTCTGGGACCAAAGCCCATCAGAACAGATGACATGTCCACAGCCCTGTCCAGGAGGGCAAGCTCACATTCTGGATTGTACAGAGCACCAGGAAGATCCAGCTTTGAATTGCAACCTCAGTGCATGCAAATGTGTGTGATAAGGCCGGGTGTGGTGGCTGACGTCTGTAATCCCAGCACTTTGGGAGGCCAAGGCAGGCAGATCACCTGAGGTCAGGATTTTGAGAGCAGCCTGAGCAACATGGTGAAACCCTGTCTCCACTAAAAATATAAAAATTAGCCAGGTGTGGTGGTGCTTGCCTGTAGTCCTAGCTCCTCAGCACGCTGAGGCAGGAAAATGGCTTAAACCCGAGAGGCAGAGGTTGCAGTGAATTGAGATCATGCCACTGCACTTCAGCATGGGTGAGAGTGAGACTCTGCCTCAAAAAAAAAAAAAGAAAAGTGTGTGATGATATTAACCCTCTGTAACTATGGGTTCCATATCTGTGAATGTAACCAACTGTGTATTAAAAATATTCAGAAGACCGGGCATGGTGGCTCACGCCTGTAATCCTAGCACTGTGAGGCCAAGGCAGGCAGATCACCTGAGCTTAGGAGTTCAAAACCAGCCTGGCCAACATGGTGAAACCTCATCTCTACTAAAAATACAAGAACTAGCCGGGCGTGGTGGCAGGCGCTTGTAATCCCAGCTACTCGGGAGGCTGAGGTGGGAGAATCAGTTGAATCTGGGAGTCAGAGGTTACAGTGAGCTGAGATCACGCCACTGCACTCTAGCCAGGGTGACAAGAGCAAAACTGTCTGAAAAAAAAGTAAAAGATGGTTGTGTCTGTACCGAACAGATACAGACTTTTTTTTCCTTTTCCTCATTCTCTAAACAATGCAGTATAATAGCTATTTATATAACATTTACATTGTCTTTTTTTTTTTTTTGAGACAGAGTTTCGCTCTTGTTGCCCAGGCTGTAGTACAATGGCATGATCTAGGCTCACTGCAACCTCTGCCTCCTGGGTTCAAGTGATTCTCCTCCCTCAGCCTCCCAAGTAGCTGTGATTACAGGTGCATGCCACCACACCCAGCTAATGTTTGTATTTTTAGTAGAGATGGGGTTTCTCCATGTTAGTCATGCTGGTCTCGAACTCCTGACCTCAGGTGATCCGCCCACCTCGGCCTACCAAAGTGCTGGGATTACAGGCATGAGCCACTTCTCCCAGCAGCATTTGCATTGTATTAAATATTATAAGTAATCTAGAGATGGTTTAAAGTATATAGGAGAAGTTGGTATAGGTGGCTCATGCCTGTAATCCCAGCACTTTAGGAGGCCAAGTCAGGAAAATCACAAGGTCAGGAGTTCGAGACCAGCCTGGCCAATATGGTGAAATCCTATCTCTACTAAAAATACAAAAATTAGCTGGGTGTGGTGGCGGGTGCCTGTAGTCCTGGCTACACGGGAGGCTGAGGCAGGAGAATCGCTTGAACCGGGAAAGTGGAGGTTGCAGTGAGCCAAGATTGCACCACTGCACTCCAGCCTGGGCAACAAAGTGAGACTCCAACTCAAAATAAAATAAAGTATAGGGGAGAATATGCATATGTTATATACAAATTTTATGCTTTTTTTTTTTTTTTGAGATGGAGTTTCGCTCTTGTCCAGGCTGGAGTGTAATGGCATGATCTCGGCTCACTGCAACCTCTGAACCTCTGCCTCTAGGGTTGAAGCAATTCTCCTGCCTTGGTATCCCAAGTAGCTAGGATTACAGGCATGCACCACCACACTTGGCTAATTTTGTATTTTTAGTAGAGATGGGGTTTCTCCATGTTGGTCAGGCTGGTCTTGAACTCTTGACCTCAGGTCATCCACCCGCCTCCACCTCCCAAAGTGCTGGGATTACAGGCGTGAGCCACGGTGCCCAGGCTTTTTTGTTTTTTTGTTTTGTTTTGTTTTTCTTTTACCCAAATCAAAAGGATTTTCTGAGCACAGACTTTTTTTCTTTTGAGATGGATCTCACTCTTGTCGCCCAGGCTGGAGTGCAGTGGCACAATCTTGGCTCACTGCAACCTTGGCCTTCCAAAGTGCTGGAATGACAGGCAGGAGCCATCTCACTTGGCCCAAATCTCCAGAACTTTTTCATCTTGCAAAACTGAAACTCTATGTTGCCAATCTTCAAGCTCTATGGATTTGCCTATTCTGGACATTTCATATAAATGGAATCATATGATGTGTGACCTTTGCACCTATATTCTTTCATTTAGCATGTTTTCAAGGTTGAGCCACATTGTAACATGTATTGGTGATTTGTACCTTTTTTTTTTAAAATGTGTTTTGTTTTGTTTTGTTTGAGATGGAGTCTCTCTTTGTTGCCCAGACTGAAGCTCAGTGGTGCGATCTCGGCTTACTGCAATCTCCACCTCCCTGGCTCAAGAAATTCTCCTGCCTCAGCCTCTGGAGTAGCTGGGATTACAGGTGTGTGCCAGCATGCCCACCTAATTCTTGTATTTTTAGTAGAGACGGGGTTTTACCATGTTGGCCAGGTTGGTCTTGAACTCCTGACCTATGGGATTTCACCCGCCTTGGCCTCTCAAAGTGCTGGGATTACAGGTGTAAGCCACCCTGCCAGCTGCTTTGTAACTTTTTATAGGTATGTAATATTCCATTGTATGGATACATCACATTGTAATTATCTAGTAAGTCGACAGTTGATGGAAACTTTTTTTTGTGTGTGTGTGTTTTGGCCACTGTAAATAATGCTGTGAACATTCATGTAAAATAATTGTTTGAGTTTCTGTTATCATTTCTTTTGGGTTTATACCTAGGAGTGGAATCACTGGCTTTTACAGCAATCCTATATTTAACGTTTTGGGGAACTGCCATACTGTTTTCCACAGTGGCTGCAGCATTTTTCATTCCTACCAGCAATGTCTGAGGGCTCCGATTTTTCCACATGCTCACCAACAATTATTTTCCTTTTTTTTTTTTGAGACGGAGTCTCGTTCTGTTGCCCAAGCTGGAGTGCAGTGGTGCAATCTTGGCTCACCACAACCTCCACCTCCCAGGTTCAAGCAATTCTCTTGTGTCAGCCTCCTGAGTAGCTGGGACTACAAGCTCGCACCACCATGCTCAGCTAATTTTTCTGTTTTTAGTAGAGAGGGTATTTCACTATGTTGGCCAGGGTGGTCTTGAACTCATGACCTCGTGATCTGCCCGCCTGGGCCTCCCAAAGTGCTGGGATTACAGGCGTGAACCACTGCATCCAGCCATTTTCCATTTTTTTTTTTTTAAAGACGAGGTTTCACCATGTTGGTCAGGCTGGTCTTGAACTCCCGACCTCAGGTGATCTGCCCGCCTTGGCCTCCAAAGTGCTTGGATTACAGGCGTGAGCCATCACACCCGGCCCATTTTCCATTTTTAAAAATTATAGACATCTAGTGGGTATGAAGTGGTATCTTCTTCTGATTTCCCCCATGTTTTCCTTTCCATTTAGTTTGACATATTTTTTGACTTTCAAACACGTCATGATTACAATTATTTATGTAAAAAACTATTTTTCTGATGAATAATAGCTCAGAATTAAGCATGTATTTGTGTTCATGCCTACACAGAGGAGTGCTATCAGCCCGATAATAGGACATGGATTTGGGATGGTGGGAGGCCTATCTTTATGCCTTCAAGGAAGCAGATTAGACAGCTGGAAAGATCTAGGGCTGGAAGTGAAAGGCGTAGACCTCTGTCTTCTGATACTGGTGGAATTATTAATATTTTGTTCTTATATTATTTTCAAATTTTTATTTATTTATTTATTTATTTTGAGACAGAGTCTTGCTCTGTCACCCAGGCTGGAGTCTGATGGTGCAATCTCAGCTCACTGCAACCTTCACTTCCCAGGATCAAGCAATTCTACTACCTCTGCCTCTTGAGTAGCTGGGATTACAGGTGCATGCCACCACGCCTGGCTAATTTTTGTATTTTTAGTAGAGATGGGGTTTCACCATGTTGGTCAGGCTGGTCTAGAACTCCTGACCTTGTGATCTGCCCACCTCAGCCTCCCAAAGTGCTGGGATTACAGGTGTGAGCCACAGTGTCCAGCCTTTTATTCTTTTTTATAGATAGAATCTCACTCTTTTGCCCGGACTAGACTGTTGTGGCCTCATTGCTCACTGTAACCTCAAACTCTTGGACTCCAGCAATCCTCTCACCTCAGCCTCCTGAGTAGCTGGGATTACAAGCGTACACAACCATGCCTGGCGCATTTTTGTATTTTTAGTGGAGATGGGGTTTTTCCATGTTGGTCTCAAACTCCTGACCTCAAGTGATCCGCCCACCTTGCCTACCAAAGTGCTGGGATTACAGGCGTGAGCCACTGCGCCCGGCCCTCTCCCCCATTTTTTAATCACACCAGTCTTATTGCCTTAAGCCCCACCCTTATAACCTCATTTAACCTTAATTACGTCTTTAAAGAGGGCCTATCTTCAAATGCAGTCACACTTGGGGTTAGGGCTTGAAAATATAAATTTTAGTGGGCCATCGTTCAGTTCCTCTGAGCTTTGACTTTATCATCATTAGAAGGAAAATTGAAACCAACTTGAGAATTTTATTGGAAACTAAAGAGTAACATCTCAGCCCTCTACCATGCCACTAATTGGCTAATTGAGTCAGTGGAGACAGTGACTTATGGCAGAAAAAGCTGTATCCTCAGGGCCACAGAGGATGGCTTTCAGCTTGAAGAACAGCACCAAAGTCCTGTTAGTTCTCTGGCCAAGGAAGTTATTATGAGGATCAAAAGAGAAAAAGCATTTGAAAGTATGTTGAAATTATAAAGCACTATAAAAGCAAGCCATTATTGCTATTGTCCTTAGGATGCAATCTCAGCTAAGCCATGTAGTTATTAATTTTGTCCCTCACTGCAACCTCTTTGAGTGCTTCACTTACACTATTTGCCACTGAATTAGTAATGATTTGGCTTTTCTGTGAGTGGCAGAAAACCCCAGCTAACAGTGTTTAACAAGATGGCAAATTGAAGAATAAGCAATCTGCTCCCAGAAGTTTTCAGGAACCAGTATTTATGGTCCAATGTGGTGGCATCAGCATTCCCAGCATCCAGGATGCAAGAGGGGACAATGAAAAAGAGAGAAGAGATGGGTTGTGAGCCACATGGATTTTGCACCCATCCATCCTATTGGTCAAAACTCAGCCACATGGCCACACCTGGCTGCCAGGGAGGTCAGCGAATATAACTGTTACTCTGGTTTCCAGTGTGCTCCACTAAAAATTTTCTTTTAGATGGAGTCTTGTTCTGTCCATTTCACTCAGGCTGGAGTGCAGTGGTGCGATCTCGACTCACTGCAACCTCTGCCTCCCGGGTTCAAACAATTCTTTCCCTCAGCCTCCCGAGTGGCTGGGATTATAGGTGCCTATGGCCAAGCCTGGCTGGTTTTTGTATTTTTAGTAGAGACGGAGTTTTACTACCTTGGCCAGACTAGTCTTGAACTCCTGACCTCGTGATCTTGAACTCCTGACCTCGTGATCCACCCGCCTTGGCCTCCCAAAGTGCTGGGATTACAGGCATGAACCACTACGCCTGGCCTTTTTTTTTTTTTTAAGACGATGTTTCACTCTGTTGCCCAGGCTGGAGTGCGGCGGTGTGATCTCAGCTCACTGTAACCTCTGCCTGTCCTGGGTTCAAGTAATTTGCCTGCCTCAGCCTCCTGAGTAACTGGGATTACAGGCGCGAGCCACCATGCCCTTTAATTTTTTCGTATTTTTAGCAGAGATGGAGTTTTGCCAGGTTGGTCACAAACACCTGTCCTAAAGTGGTCCGCCTTCCTCGGCCTCCCAAAGTGCTGGGATTACAGGCGTGAGCCACTGTACCCAGCCTCCACTAACATTTTATTACTGGTAACAATGAGAAAAATATTGCTGGAAACTAAAGAGTCTCTGCTCCTGAAATACTCTGGGCTTTGGCGGTTACATGAATCAATCAACAAGAAGATGTTGAGGAAGCCAAGAAATATAGTAGGAAATACTTTGATGGGTATAGTTTCATATTTAAAAGAACTGACTTTAATATCTTGTTTCAGGCCGAGCGCGGTGGCTCACGCCTGTAATCCCAACACTTTGGGATGCTGAGGTGGGCGGATCACGAGCTCAGGAGATGGAGACCATCCTGGCTAACATGGTTTGAAACCCTGTCTCTACTAAAAATACAAAAAATTAGCTGGGCATGGTGGCAGACCCCTTTAGTGCCAGCTACTTGGGAGGCTGAGGCAAGAGAATCGCTTGAACCCGGGAGGTGGATGTTGCAGTGAGCTGAGTTTGTGCCACTGCATTCCAGCCTGAGTGACAGGGCGAGACTCCATCTCAAAAAAATAAAATAAAATAAATAAAAATACAAAAATTAGCTGAATGTGGTGGTGGGCAACTGTAATCCCAGCTACTCAGAATGCTGAGGCAGGAGAATTGCTTGAACCCGGGAGGCGGAGGTTGCAGTGAGCCAAGATTGAGCCACTGCACTCCAGCCTGGGCAACAAAGTGAGACTCCATCTCAAAAAAAAAAAAAAAAAAAAGGAAGTATTGCCTTTCTTATATCTCCCACAGTCACAATGATGTAGCTCCATTTCTAGGCTGAACAGAAAGATGAGTCTGCCTGAAAAATGATTTAAAAATAATTTCTTTTTAGGGCTGAGCATGGTGGCTCACGCCTGTAACGTTAGCATTTTGGGAGACAGACCATCCTGGGCAACAAAGCAAGATCCCTTCTCTACAAAATAAATACATAAATAAATTAGCCAGGCATGGTGTTGCATATCTGTAGTTCCAGCTACTCCAGAGGCTGAGGTAGGAGGATCATTTGAGCCTGGGCGTTTGACACTGCAGCGAACTATGATCACTCCACTGCACTCCAGCCTGACAGCTTGGCTCCTCCCCAGGGGATTTCTAATGTGCATCCAAAGTCAAGAACTACTGCATATACACAGTTCTGCAGTTTGCATTTTTTTTTGTTTTTGTTATTTTTTAACAATATGTCTTATAGATCCTTGCATAGGAATATATAAGAGTGTTCTCTTTTTAATAGCTGCATAGTATTCCACCAGATAGAGTAGCGTGGCATTTGTGGACATCAGATAGTTTTCCATATTTTGCTCTTAAAAGAAATGCTGAAACAAATCACCTTTTATATCTATTGTTTTGCACATATGTATATATAGCTGTTGGATAAAGTTCTACAAATACCATTGCTAAGTGAAATAATAAGATCACTTGTAATTTTGCTAAATATTTATAAGTTCACTATTTATTTTGTTAACTACTTGTAATTTTGCTAAATGTTCCATGCTAAACATTTGATAGATATTATTAAATTGCCCTATGAGGATTAATTTTTTTTTCATGACAAATGAGATACAATCAGGGTTTGCAAGTCCTGATTATACAGAGACATTAATCATGGATTATGCAAACTCCAATTATCATGTTCTATCTGCCCTCCAAAACCAGGAACGGGTAAGGATTATCCCACCTGATGATAGGATTAAATTATTCATCCAGGTTTATAAAGAGTTTTCAGAGTGAAAAATTGTGATTTTGTTTTAGAGACGTATATGCGAGCACATGATTACCGTGTTTGGTTTAAATTTCAAAGAGTGACAAGAGATTGCAGAAGTGGATCATTTGTCATTGTTAGGGTGGCAGTGTCTTTCCTGATAGGGCTGGTTGGCAGCTCAGTTTCTTGTTCTATCTTGTCATTAAAGAGTTTTGTTCTCAGAAAGGAAATAATCTGTGCTCTTTGATGTGGTTCAGAAAAAAGAGACCATGACACCACATTTTAAAACTCTTTGTGGCAGATCATCCATGAGCAGCTCTCTAGAAGAAACAGCTCACAGAGCTCTGACTCAAACTAGAGAAGTTTTTAGAGAACTTGGGGAATGTCTGACTCTGGAAGAATTTCCTCAAGAAAACACAAAAGCAGGCCAGGCACGGTGGCTCACGCCTGTAATCCTAGCACTTTGGGAGGCCGAGGTGGGTGGATCACCTGAGGTCAGGAGTTCAAGACCAGCCTGGCCATCCTGGTGAAACCCCAACTTAAAAAAAAAAAAAAGTGAACTCACTGGAAACTGGAGCCGTCACACGCTGCGTGAAGACACGACATGCGGCACCTGGGAAGAGGCGTGGCACTGCCACACCGGGTGGCCACTCAGCCCAGCAATGCCACTCGGGTGCATG
>CAUYLG010027567.1:0-62192 GCA_963573385.1 Cacajao melanocephalus | reverse complement strand
AGTAGCTGGGACTACAGGTGTGCGCCACCATGCCCAGCTAATTTTTGTATTTTTAGTAGAGACGGGGTTTCACCATGTTGACCAGGATGGTCTCGATCTCTTGACCTCGTGATCCACCCGCCTCGGCCTCCCAAAGTGCTGAGATTATAGGCGTGAGCCACCGCGCCCGGCCTTAGTGTCTATTCTTATAAAGGCAACCCCATTATGAGGACCACACTGACAGATCATCTAACCCTAGTTACCTCCCAAAAGCCCCAACTCTAAACAGTATCGCATTGGGGGTTAATGCACCAAAATATGAATTTTGAGGTGACATAAACATTCAGTTCATAATAACCATTAAATTTCTAGCTTAGAAGTTGCATGTTGGTTGAGACAAGAAGTAAAATGTCTGTACCTATAGTCCCGGAAGAATAAGATAAATAATTCTCAATGACTTCTTAGTATATCACATGTCTTCATTGTGTATTCAAATCAGATAAGCATTATTAACACTGCTGGATATTTTTATTGATTGATTTTAAATTATTGCTGGGTCTTCAACTTATCATTAGTTTGTGTTTTATTGATATTTATATATATAATAAAAAGAAAAAGAGAGCAAAAAATTACCCCAAAATATATAGGATCCAGAAACTATGTAAAATGTATTTTTATTATTTACTGAAAACTAGTCTCAGTACTAAACGTCTGAATGTGGTTACTCTGAGACACAGGGAAGGAAGAGTGACTCTGAGAGGTTGAGAGGGTGGGTATAAGGGGACCCTCAGAATGACAGGGTGATTCTGAGAGCCCATTTCATGGCAAAGTTGGATACACTTTGTGACTCATCAAGTTGTACACTTAGAATTCATACATTTTTCTTTATATATATTCCAACATAATAAAATATTTAAGAACTGTTTGAATCACACATTTATGAATCACACATTTACTGCTTTTACAGGAGAGATAAAGGAGGCAGCCTCAACCCTCAAGCAAGTCAAAGTCTAAAGAAAGATTCAGACCTGCAAACAGATTGCATAACACAATGTGGTAAGTGATAAATGACATATATGAGCAGAGATGAGCAGAGTTATTTACTAACACAGATGAGGAAATAATTAACTGTGCCTGGGGAAATCAGAAAAGATTTTATGATAAGTAGCATTTGAACTGGGTCAAGAAGCATTGCAAGAGCCCATGTTCTTACAAGTTAGTTACAAAAAAGTAAGCTAGTTTTGAAGAAAAATTATAAATGTATGTTATCTGATTGTCAATCACTTTCAGGTAGCTCTAAATTTATTGATTAAGACCAAAAAAAAAGTGAATTAGATGCAACCAAGTAAAAACATCCTTGCCTTATTACTTAGAGTTTATCTAAAATACTAATGATAAGCCTGGACCTGTGTTTATGCTCCAACCGTGGGTGTCTTTGTCATTGAAATAGCTTTTTTTTTTTTTTTTAACAATGTGCCAATGAAAGGCAGAAGACAAGGAGGCAATAGAAGAGATGAAATAGTAAAATGTCACATAAAGGCTGATGGAGTACATTATGCAAATTGATACTATGCAGATACTTAAATGTGGTCTTAGTAATAAAGAGATATGAAAATATGAAAAAAGTTCTTCAAAAATGGTTGCCAATCATCAGTGGCTGATTACGAATACAAAAAACCAACTCTTGAAGAAAAGAGCAATGGTGATGTTCTCTTAAATCCAAGATTTAACCTGGAAGAAGATGCAGGTTCTGAGATACAGAGTCGCAGCAGCATCCACGTTAACCAGAGCTAGAGTTCAAAAAAGGAATTGCTTTCAACCTTGTATACCAGTAAGAGGGTCTGTTTCAGAGAGTGGTGAGAAAACGTATTCATTTTAATGAAATAAAAAGTTTGGCTTAGGAATTTCTGTTTCACTGGAATCGTATTCTTGAGAATCATTCTTCTCTGTCAAAGTCACTGTTGAATGATACGCTGGAAAAATTACTCAACCAGCAGTAAAATGTCAAATTATTTAAATCCCCTATTTACTTTATTATAATTTTAATTTGGGGATTTCTCATTCATTTTTATTTAGTGAAACTCTCTCAAGATGGAACACTCCAACTAGTCAACGCTCAGGAGTGCTCCTGTAAGCTTCAACTCTTAAAGTGGTTTACTCCTTGCAATCACCACTTCTCAGGCTCTTTCTCCACACTACATACTTTCTTCAACCTCAACTTAGGAATTCAATAATTAATTCTACTTTATTTTGCAGCTCAATGCTGAATTCAGCATCATGGCATTTGCCACATTTTCCTGGATTCTCTCTCTTTCTCATCTTTCTGCTACACTCTCAAAACTATTTGCTACCCATGAATCAATACAAGCACCACCTTTCATCCTCATTTATGATGGATGTCTCACTCACTGGTGTGAATCTCATCACAGCATCCCTTAGCACTCACACAAAGATGTGTTTTCTTCTTTAAACTATAACAATAAGGTGCTTCCCGTTATAATTACATTTTTTCTACTTATTTGAAACATTTGTTCCAAATATTTCCTGTGCTCTTCAAATCCCCAAGCATATATCCCTATCCCACTCTGTTAGTAAAGATGCACGTCAGTCAAAAATCCCATAACTTCTCTACCAGGCTCAGTTATCTACATCCAGTGCTGCACACCCACTTCTTTCCTCCTTTGTCTCTGAGATCAGGCATCTCCAATTCTCAGAGAGTAAACCATTGGCCCACAAACTAGAAATTATATTATCTTTCTTTTTCTGCGATCTCACTCCACTAATTATGCTTTCTCTTTTGCATTATACAGATTCTTTTACCGACCTAATTAAAAGAGGTAAATCTACTCTGTCTAAAAACAATTCTGACTTTTCTAGAGAACAACAAAAACCATATCTCCATGTTACTACCTCCTGCAGTGACTGACTTATTTCCCTTCATGCCCTTTCTCTATTTGGCGAAACTTCTTGAAAGAATACTTTATATTTCCTTTTATTTATATACTGAATTTTTATTTATTTCTTGTAAAGGGGTAAATAGAGAAGTGAAAATCTGATTTGAGCATATATAGAGGGCTGTGTGTCTTTGGGTGGATTATATAACTTTTCTAAGTCTCCATTTTCTATTCTATAAACTGTTGATACCCATTGTGCGAAATTGGTAAAGGAATTAAAAAGCATAATACAAAACACTTGACACAATACTTGATAAAGTATAATGCTCTATAAATATTATCTATCATTATTCTTTAATGTTTTTGTTCTTCTTTTTCTTTTACTATTGTTCTTCAACTCACTATAACCACTTCTGCCCATAAGCACATGCTGCATAATTCTATGGAATCACCCTTGTGAGAGTCACCAACAACCTTATCAAATCCAATGAACTATATTAAAAGTTTTTCATCCTGTTTTAATACTGATATTTGATGTTTTTAGGTGCTCTTGCCACTTGGAATACTTCCCTTATTTGATGTTTAAAATGCCTCTCTCTCTCTCTTAGTTATTCTCTCTGCTTGTTCCTTATTTGTGTTCACTGTTGAATCCTTGCTCTTAGTGACTGTCTAAATGCTGGATCTCATCAAAGCTCCATCCTTGATTCCGTTTTCTTCACTTTCTTGAATGTTCCTTGGGAGAGTTTACTTCTACGAAGCTGACGACTCCAGCTCCACATCTTCCTTGAGCTCTGAACTATTTTCAGTTCTGTACTGGAAGGCTTCACACAGATGTCTCATATACATATGAAACATAGCATGTCTAGAGTGGAATTCATTTGTATTCCCCTCAAATAATGTGTCTCCTGCAATCTTTATCCTAATTTTCTCTATCTACTTGTCTGCAGTTCTAATTTTGGACCTATCATAACTCAACTGAAATATTCATTTGTTTTTATCTGGTGGACTTGCAACCCCAGTTTATCTTCCACATAATTGTCTTCTCAAAAGCCAAATATTGGCAGTGAGCTGAGATTGGGCCACTGCACTCCAGCCTGGGCAACAGAGTGAAGTTCTGTTTCAAAAAAAAAAAAAAAAATCAGATATTGGCGCCACAACATGAATGTATTTCTTACAAATGATAAATGTTATGTTGTATGTAGTTTACCACAATAAAAAAATTGAATAAATAAAGTAGTTCAAATGCTGAGAACCTTTAGTGGTCTTTAGCGGTTCCCATTACCACAGGCTCTTCATCATGACAAATAAGATATTTCAGATGGGTTTTCAGCTCAATTAAGCCATGACATACATTTTTCTGAAGCTAACAGATTTAAGAATTTTATTTATATTTGCGGAAAGAGCTCTCCCTTTTCTTTCTTTTTTTTTTTTTTTTTCCTCTCTCTGTCTCTTGTTTTTTGCTAATTTATTTATTTATTTATTTTTACTTTTTTGAGTCAGAGTTTCTCTCTTGTTGCCCAGATTGGAGTGCAATGGTGCGATCTCAGCTCACTGTAACCTCTGCCTGCCAGGTTTAAGTGATTCTCCTGCCTCAGCCTCCCGTGTAGCTGGGATTACAGGCATGTACTACCATGCCTGGCTAACTGTTGTATTTTTAGTAGAGATTGGATTTCTCTATGTTGACCAGGCTGGTCTTGAACTCGTAACCTCAGATGATTCACCTGCCTCAGCCTCCCAAAGTGCTGAAATTACAGGTGTGAGCCACTGTGCTCGGCCTTTTTTTCTCTTTTTTGGAGACAGAGTTTCAATGTGTCATCCAAGCTGGCAGAAGTGCAGTGGTGCAATCACAGGTCACTGCAGCCTCGACCTCCCAGACTCAAGTAATCCTCTCACCTCAGCCTCCTAAGTACCTGGGACCACAGGTATGCACCACTATATTTTTGTAACTTTTTAAAATTTAATTTTTAATTTTTGTGGGTACATAGTTCGTATATTTCTGAGGTACATGAGATGTTTTGACATACGGATGCAAGGTGTAATAATCACATCATGAGAAACGGGGTATCCATTCCCTCAGGCATTTATTCTTTGTGTTGAATGTAATTCAACACAAATACTCTTCGTGAAAAATACTCTTTCAACAATTTTTAAATCTACAATCAAATTATTTTGACTATAGTCATCCTGTTATGCTATCAAATACTAGGTATTAAAAATAACATCATGGAGAATGGGTTATCCATCCCCTCAAGTATTTATCCTGTATGTTTCAAGCCATCCAATTACACTCAGTTGTTTTAAATTGTACAGTGAAGTTATTGGCTACCGTCATCCTGTTATGCTCTCAAATAGTTGTAACTTTTGTAGAGACAGGGTTTCACTTTTGCCCAGGCTGGTCTTGAACTCCTGGGCTAAAGTAATCCTCTTGCCTTGACCTCTCAAAGTGTGGAATTACAGACAGGAGCCACCATCCCCAGGAAAAGAGGTATTTTAGACTTACTGAGATATACTAAAGCTTTTAAATATTTTGCATACACATAAAAATGCAAGTGGACTACATCATCTTGGGCAGATTACATGACTTTTCTAAGTTTCAATTTAAATTGGTTGTGAAATTCCTACAATATATTCACAGTCAGAGTCCCACTCTTTGGAATCTCTCTTTGACTCACTCATCACTGACCGTGTTTTCCCACCAATTGCCATTCTCTGTACTTCCACATGTTTTTGAGGCATTGTTATTTATGACCTATTTTCTTCAAGATTTTCATCTTAACTCTGATCCCTATTCTGCAAGTTTTGATACCTGTCACTTTATTAATCTTACCAGAAGATATCAATAGTTATTTTTCTTTGGACAACAGGACTTATGCCCTTTCTCAATGGTCCTTTGATGCTAGGTTAATTGAAAACTTCAAGATTGCAGTTGCACAATCTTACTAACAGCAGTAACAACTATATAGCTTTTGGTAAGTTTATTTTTAAACACAGCTAATGTATGTCCGCTATCTAACTACAACCAAAAGTTGAAATACTGGCAAATGTTAAACAGGGATTGTGCCTGTTTCCGATAACACTAGCCAGTCCATCAGCTGAGTCAGTATCCTCCATTTGTGTGTGTGTATGTGTGTGTGCACATGCACATGCAGAATAACATTTTGGGGAGATATTCTTCAGAAGTATTTCAAAGTCAAAACTTCAACATTGAAGAAACGTTTGGTCATTGGCAGCTATGCACAGCTTCACAATGATAGCATTGCCTTTCTTCATCTATGTTCATCACATTCACTTTTTAGTGTCCTTAGTATTGACAGGATTATTATGAGACATATTAAAGAGCTCCAAGATTCATTGGCTTATTCTACTTGACTATACTTATATTTATTGTTTTCCTCAGTTGAATCACATGTTGCTTAAAGTAAAAATGCCACTATTCAATTAGCTGAAAATTTCTGACAAGCTACTATCAAGCACCTTAAATATAGTCCTGTGCTACGATTGAATTAGTCACACAAGCTTCTCATTTGTTGTGCTATTTCATCCATCTACTCTGAGATATACAGTAATTTTCTTTACCTTGGGTTGCATTGCCTTTTATGTAATAGTCAATCTTTTTACAAATATCTCTGTAATAAATATGCGAATATCTCATATGTTTGGATCGCATTAAAGTTTTGGTTGTTCTTTACAAGAAAATATGGAATTGTGTTCATTCCTCCTCTAATGAATATTTGCTTCATTAATATCAAGTCTATGCCGCACTGCTCTGTTTTCATGCCCTTCTAAATACATAATAACATATTGTTTCAATGCCGAATCACAGAGTAATCTTTTTGATGACATTTTTAGCAATGCCCATAACTCAACTTAAGTGACAATACAAATAGCTATAATGGAGTTCCCACATGTGCTGGAAATAACAATTCCATCAAGATTTAGCCAGCAGTGATTGTAAGTTGCCCTCAGCTATTAAAATGTTAGAAAATATTGTGCCTTATAAACAACATAATATTGTTGATTCCTAGAAAATTCAACACAATGACTACTCTAAAAATTCTTTATTTTTTTCTCAACTGACAATTTCACCCATTTACTTCTTTCTCACTCGATGACTTCCCTTTCACATTACTTAGAGAACAGAGATGTTATAAGTAAGTTACTTATGTGCTCACCTGTCTCATTCAGCCTTTGTTCCTTTGCTTACATCTCAAAAGCAAATATATTCTTTATCCTTTCCAGGGATAAACTCTCTCTTTTGCTCTTTGACTGACAAATTTGTGTACATAGATAACACTCCAGGTGACTGATGTAGGTAGCTGTAAGTAGCTTCCAGATCCAGTTTAATACATAATGATGCTATTGTCTTTCTACTGAGAGCTTTCATCTTGTTATAAGTATATACAGGAGGCAACATAAGTTTTCTGTTCCTTTTATTCCCTTCCTTTAAGGTAATCAATATTAGTAGAGAATTGTTTGTCTTTTGCATGTTGCACTCAAAAGAATACAGATGTTCTAAAGTATTCTAAACTGAGGACAGGATGAAACTTTAAAAAAAGAATATTAGTTGCCTTGACTGCAAAATACTCTATTGACTTTGATCCTTTGAGGGTGAGAAGAATGGGAAAAAAGATGAAAAAGAGAAAAATCTGTGAATGATAAAATGTAAAGGTCCTTCTGGGCACCCATCTAAGGCTAGTGCAGTATGGACTAAAAGGAGCCCTGAATAAAACCTAATACAGTCTCTTACCTTTCTCCATAAGCTATGTGTGTTTGAATCTACTAATTAAACGAGAGCTACTGGAGTTATACACACCTCCAGATGTCCTAAGGAATAATGGTGAGGTTATATTTTATTTCAAGAGTCTTGGAAACCATTTCCTTTCATTTTACTCTCAAAATTTTGATGTGTATTATATCCTTGCTGCTCCCACTTTCTTGTCTACCAACACTTGATCTTTAACTCGATGCATTTTGACCTTCTGTCCCTATGTTAATAAAACTGCAATTCTGTAGGTCATCAGTTATAATCACAAAATAAAATGTCTTTTTCTTCATTTCATATTTTTTATACACTCTGTAAGATGTTTAACAGTTTTGACTACTCATCCTTGAAATTCTGTTTCCTTCTGAATTTCCTAACACTAAACCACGATGTTTTAACTTACTTATTTGTGCTTTTTATTTTTCTTGTAGTAAGCTCAAAGTTTACAAAAGGAAGAAACTAAGAGAGGTTGGTAAAAGGAATTGGTCTATTGAAAGAAATATCCTACCAGAAAGTCATACAAAGAAATCAATTTGGAAACATACAACTCTCCGACTTTGCATTTCCAAGCTGATTTTCTTTAATGCATGGTAAAGGAGTTAAGACAAAAAAGTATTTATCAGGTAACACAGAGTAAGAAATAGTCTCTCAGGCATTAAGACAGGAAAGTGAGCATGTTACCTTTCTCCCATATGTAAAAGGACATTTAGTAACAAACATGCTTTTAAAAATCACAGAGGTGATTTCTGGAGTCACAATAATTTCTCTCATAACTGGATATAGCCCATTACTTAGTGGCTACATCTGTAATCACTACTTTGTATTCTGAATGTACCTGAATCACAGGGGTAGACAGTTGACCCAAATTAAGGATAAAGATTTGCTAACCTTGGCATTAGACATTAACAAGGAAGTGACACCAATGTTTGCTGAGCATTTTATCTGGGTCCTGCTAATAAATGTCAATATCTAGAGAAAAAGAGGAGCTCCTCAAAGTGCTGATAGTTGCCCTAGCCGCTACTCTTCATCTATAAAGCACAGTGCTCAATCTTTTAATTAAGGTCTAATTCAATAATAAATACTGCATAAACAGACAGAGAGAACCTGGCATTATCTGATCCTTCATGTAACAGCTATTGAAACACTCCATAGGGGAAGGATGTGTTTTTCTCCTTTGTTGTTCTTCATAGGTTTTGGAATGTAGATGAAGTTAAATCATACGAAGATTTCGGTAATTAAATATTGTTAAAAAATGTTTCTCTTTTCAGGTTAAATGCTTCATAGAGTTTCATTATAAAGTTAACTCATTTTTGTATCTTTTAACCATTTGTTTTCCTTACTGTCTTGACTCAGAGAATGCTTGTATGTTCAGAGTTACTTTTTATTTTCTATTCTTTACAACACACCTGTGAGTTAACAAAATATGATTATTCATACTGTACAGATGGTGAGACTAAGGTATAATGCCATCTAAAAGCTTAATAGCAGAGTTGAAACCAGAATTTATGATTCCCCAAACCTCACGTAGAGCAGTATCTTCTGTGATATCCCTGCCCTCTCTTTAATGTTCATGAACAAAAGGCTGCATATAATTTCAATTTCAAATCAAAATGCCAACTACATTTTCAAAATGGGTTTGGTCTTTCACTTCAGTGCACTATAGTGTATTAAACTAAAGATAATGTTATCAATTATCAGATCAGGTTACCAAAGATTCTATCTTGTAAAGGTATTTCCGTTTTTCAGGCTTGATCATAAATATAATGCCAATTCATTTTTTATCATCTTAGTTTATTTTAAAATTTGTTATTTGCTTTCCTTAAAGTGTATGTCAGAAACATAATTCTTGGCTGATTTTAAAAAGTATTATCTTCTGTATTATGCATAAGTTTAATTCCTTTCTTGATTGATTTCTTATTTTGGGGAGGTTTATTAAAAGCAAGCAGTGATTTCTGGTAGAAATAACATGTTGAAAACAGCATGTGCTATAAAGTACAGTGCTCAATCTTTTAATTAAGGTCTAATTCAATAATAAATACTGCATAAACTTACAGAGAGAATCTAGCACTATCTGATCCTTCATATAACAGATAATTAAACACTCCATAGGGGAAGGATGTGTTTTTCTCCTTTGTTGTTCTTCATAGGTTTTGAAATATGCATAAAGTTAAATCATATGAGAAATTTGGTAATTAAATATTGTTAGAAAATGTTTCTCTTTTCAGGTTACATGCTTAACCCGACATGCCAGGTTTGGAGACCTGCCAGATAAATCATTCAGAGTAAATCACCTCCTATCCAAGAAACATGGAAATTCAAATTAAATGTATTTTACTACTGATAAAGAAAGGACAGAGGAAGAAAAATAATTTGGACTGATATACTTTTGCTCCTATTTATAAAACAGGTATACATCAATATTTAAAAACAGATATTTTTCCAAAAAACTGAATACAAGAAGAAAAGGTATAGGCCTGCATGTGTATTTTACCAATTTCTTTTCTTCTAGGGCCAATTTCGGAGAAACTCGGTTAACTGAACACATAGGAAAATATCACAATTAATTTACTATAATGCAGACCAAAATATATCTTTGCTACATTTATCATTTAAAATTAAGATTTCTTAAGGGATTTTCAAAGTTTAGTTTGCAATTTGTGTTGTTTTGACTTTTTTTCTGTCAGTTAATGAAGCGCCGGGGGTAACCTAATTCATATGATTCCCATCTGTCATCTCTGCAGCAGTGATGAAATCCAAAATGAAATTCTGTTCTTCTTCAATTCCTGTAACTTGATATTAGTCAGGTAATCAAGCACAACTCCTGGACTCTTGTGTTTCCGTATGAGGAAACTAAGGTCAAGTGACTTGCCCTGGGTCACACAGCAAGACATCATAAGACCAGGGAACAGATCCAGTAGCCTTGGACTTTCTCAGACGTTTCCAAGACCACTGAACCATACTACCTTCCAGGTAATTGCCTTTTGTAACATCAAGTGAGTCCATCTCTTTTTCTTTGTTAGCAGAAATCTTTTCTTTCTCTTTCTTCCTTTTCTTCTTTTAAACAGACATGTAGAAATGCTGTTCTCTATTTAGTGTTTCTGGTAATTATCTTCAAGAAAATCAGAATACAAATTTAAAGTACTCATTAACATGCTGATTAGGAACTTCTCTCAAAGACCCATAGGCTGGAAGAGACCCCCAGAGATCATCTGATTCAGCCCCTGTCTTCAGGCATGTTTCACCTAAACAGTTTCAGGCAGATGGAAAACTGTATTTATGACCCCAAAGGAGAGAGTCCCCAATCTCCCTTGATAACACAACCTTGGGCTTAGATCTGCTCTTCTACATAATGGGTTATATGCAAAATATAGAAAAAGAATCTGCCCTCCTTTGTAATGTCAGATATTACTAATATGACTAAGATTCTCTGTATATGTTTGTATTCATATCTCTTCTTATCTGACCAATATTTCTGATTCTATGCAAAAGTCTTCCTAGTTATTCTTTTATATACAATCTGTTCTGATTTATTTTTCAATTTAAAATTGTATCCTCAAAGATACTGGATGTCTCTACAATTTTAATTGAGTTCAAATGTCTGTCTTTTTATTTTATGCTTTTCTGATTCTGCAATGAAGAATGTGTCCCACAGAAATACTAGTACTTTTCTCCCAATCCCTACACCTTCACCCTAACCAGGATAACTTCAGACTGGGTTTGAGAGAACTGTGAGAACTAAAAACTATTTTTCATGGCTTAGAGATTCTATGACGACCTGGGTGCCTGTGCCCATCATGACTTGTCCATGAGAATTGCTTTCCTCACTTTCTAATTTTCTTAGCAGATTGTGTTTCGGGCTACAAAATGTGATCATGATCCCAATTCCATTTCTGCTTATGCTTTTTCAGGGACTGATCTCATCTCAGCCCAATTATACTTCAGTCCTAAAATAATTTTCTGTTTTCATTAAAATCGTACTATCTTTATAGTAACGAGTGCATTTCTAAATCTCCACATTGAATGACAGGAAATATTTACTAGGGGGAAAAAAAAGTTATTAGCCCAAATGTATATAACAGAATGAGAAGTTTTCCCAAAATGCTGGCCTCTGATATTTATACAATCAGCCTCATTAAACTACATGAATTATACCCTGGGTACTGAAGGTGGAGGACACATCCTGGCATTTCTTCATATGCCAAATGTCTGAATGTATCAACAGTTTGTAGAGATTGCTGAGAGCTCGCCTTCTAGATCGTCTCTCCTCTTCTTTATTTCCTGCTGCTTTATTGAGAGAGATTTATAGTACAGGACAAACATTGGCTTGAAAGCTGGATCAGGTGGGTTCCTAGTTGTAGACCTTCTGCTGACAAACAGGTGTGCAATTCTGTGAGGTGTGACAGTTCTTTGTTATGTGTCCTGATACACCTATTAGTAAAATGAAGTGCTTAAAATAGATGAACTCTAAGGTCCCTCTAACCTCTAAAATTTCAGCATATGTAAATGAACAAATGAATAAAAGAATGACAATATACAATCATTGAAAATGTTGTATTTTTTTGCCTAGTTTGTCCTTTTACAATACAAATTGAATGGTATTACTCAAATATGCATTTTTAAAATGTATTTTTTAATTTATTTGTATAGGTAGTTCAACTAAATTATTGAATTTATTAATTACATCTATGTTTTTTATTTTTAAAATTTTTTTTTTTTGAGACAGTCTGTCACCCACACTGGAGTGCAATGACATGGTCTTGGCTAACTGCAACCTGCAGCTAGGGGTTCCAACGATTCTACTGCCTCAGCCTCCTGAGTAGCTGAGGGACTACAGACATGCGCCACTATGCGGGGCTATCATTTGTGTTTTTAGTAGAGATGGGGTTTCACTATGTTGGCCAGGCCGGTCTCTGACTCCTGACCTCACATGATCTGCCTGCCTCGACCTCCCAAAATGCTGGGATTACAGGATTGAGCCACTGCACCCAGCCCAAATGTATTTTAATCATAAATTAAATGTGATTGAGTTTTTTTTTAACTTAATATAACAAATATGTGTTGGATCCTTAAGTGCCAGACATGTGGAGGATAAAAGAAAAAGGCAGTCAATCATTGAAACATTTAAAATATGTTGAAGTTAATGCCATGAATGCAGCTTGAGCCCCAAATTAAATGTCAATTAAGCAAAATGTGTAGGCTGGATGCAGTGGCTCATGCCTATAATCCCAGCACTTTGAGAGGCTGCAGTGAGAGGACTGCTTGAGGCCAGGAGTTTGAGAACAGCCTGGGCAACATAGTGAGACCCTGTCCCCCACCAAAAAAAAAAAATCCAAAAAACAAAATTAGCTGAGTGTAGTGGTGTACACCTGTAGTATCAGCTACTTGGAAGGCTGAGGTGGGAGGATTGTTTGGGCCTGGGAGTTGGAGGTTGCAGTAAGTTATGATTGCTTCACATAGGAGGAGACACCATCTCTAAAAACCTCAAAATAAAAATATTAATAAATAAATAAAATTTCCATTAAATACTAAAGTGACTTATATATTCATAAAGCAGAACTTGGAATAAAGCATTAAACCAAGTCTGTTCCAAAGAAAAATGTCATGTCAGGATTTGTATAATTCATCTTTCCTAGAAATCTTCTAGGGTTGATCTGAGAAAACATCAGGAGTACTTCTGTGAAATGAAGACCAGTTAGGTCAATATTTTCAACATGCCTAACCATAATGCACAATGGTAGCAAAGGACAGCACATTTGTGTCGGTAATGTCAACAGTGCTCGTAATAAACATGAGATGTTAGATACCATTGTGAAAGCCATCTACAATTGGAATAGTAAAAACAACATCACGTAGGGCCAATGAATTTATACTTTATTTTAAAACTTAGTCTTACTTATGGTAGGCAGAATGTTGTCTTTCCAATATGTCCACATTCTAATCCCTAGAACCTGTAAATGCATCATGCTACATGGCAAGGGGGAATTAAGATTACAGATGAAGTCAAGTTGCTAATCAACTGACTTTAAAATAAGGAGAATAACTGATAAGATTTGAGCAGGTTCAGTGTAATCCAAGAGTCCTTAAATGTGGAAGAAGGGTAAGAGAGTCAGAGACAGAGAGAGATTAGAAGATGATAGGCCGCTGCCATTGAAGATGAGAAAGGGGCAGGTAACTAAAGAATGCTGGCAGCTCCTGGATGCTAGAAAAGGCAGGAAACAGATTGTCCCCAGAACTTCCAGAAGGAGCGCAGCCCTGAAGAAACACTGATTTTAGCTCAATGTGACCCATTTCATACTTTTGGCCTTCATGACTATAAAATTATACTTTTGGGATTTTTAAGCCACTAAATTTGTGAAAGTCTAGTACAGCAGCAGTAGGAAACTAATACAGCATCCTTCTTTCCCCAAATGAGGGACAACGTCCTAGAGAGTTGGGAGTAAACAAGGTCTGAACAATCTCTCTTATAAATCAATATCCTGTTCCATCTAAAGTCAAAATTGTACTTAAGGCTCTTCACGCCTCCAAATGCAGCAGATATTAACATAATAACTGTTGATATCCATAAAGTCTGTTTTGACATGATAATTCAACTTGCTATTCTGAAGTACAAAGTTAATCCTCTTAATACAAGGTTCTTTGCTTGTGTGGTTAGTTGTCACATTATTCCGTTTTCATGCTGCTGATAAAGACATACCCGAGACTGGGAAGTAAAAGAGGTTTAATGGACTTATAGTTCCACATGGCTGGGGAGGCCTCACAATCATGGCAGAAGGCATGGAGGAGCAAGCCATGTCTTACACGGATGGTGGCAGGCAAAGAGAAGGAGTTTGTGCAGGTAACTCCCCTTTTTAAAATCATCAGAACTCATGAGACTTATTCACGATCATGAGAACAGCATGGGAAAGACCCACCCCCATGATTCAATTACCTCACACTAGCTCCCTCTCACAATACATGGGAATTACGGGAGCTACAATTCAAGATGAGATCTGGGTAAGGAAACAGCCAAACCATATCAATCACCATCCAAAATAGATTCTCATTATTTTGGTAAAGACCTTATCTTAATACTTCTTTATAACTCTTTATGCAATGTATAGAATAGGTCATCACTAAATATGAGTATTGATTGCATTATCACAAGGACACCTTAAAAGTTAGTTTCAGGTAAAGAGCCATCCTATCACAGGTATAAATACATATTATTGACAAAATTCCAACAAACTAAATGCTTAAGTCTTTGCTTATGAATAATTACCTTAACATTTTACAATATAAAAATAATATTCAGATTCGAACTTCTTATTGCATTCTTTTAAAATGGTGGTTAGTAGCCAAAATTGTAATTCTCACAAATAAATTATAAACTACAAGTGAGGATAAGCAATTTTCATATTAAACTCTTGAAAATATGATACAGTATCCTTCCAGAGTCTGAACATTATATACATTCAGATATGACTTATCAATACTGTTGTGTCTATCAATAAATTCATGGTTATACAGTTTAGACATTCTTATATTTCCAAATATATAAATATCTAAAATTATTTTCAAAATAAAGTTTTTTATCTGATCTTAGGCATGTCTGAGCTTCTGAACCACTTCTTGTACATAGGAGAAACAAAGTAAAGTGAAGGTATTTTTTTAAATACAGATGTATTTTAAATATAATACCTTATAGCCCAATTATTGACAATACTTCTAAACAAAATTTGAACTCAGAAATTCAATCATTTATGTAATTTTGTTAGGGACCCCAAGTTGTATAGCTATCTGTGGTGTCTTGTCACTTAATTCTTGATGTAGCTCCAATAACTTTATTGGACTTTGAACTTGTTTGGAAGGGATCCATGTCTAGTTCAATCTTAGATTCCTCAGAGTGACTAACTAGCACTACGCATTTCATATAGTAGGTGCTCTATAAGGATTTGTTCCATGACTAAATTAAAAAATGTACAGAAGACCACATAAATGTAGCTTGAAATGGTTATTATAAAAAGGCTACCTGATTTGTGTAGAAAACGCAACACCACTGTTGTAGTAAATTATTCATACATAGCAATAAACATCCAGCCAGTGCCTCTCTTAATTCCTATTCATTTAAAATATAAAGTGGGATAACTATTACAGTTTTATTTTATTTTACTGAAGAACTAAATCCATGACTCCCATACTTAAGTTCATTTCTATTTTGTATGGGAGTAGCTCTGCACTCTAGAGTCCTTACTGAATTGAAGAGCAAATATATACATATGCTCTGTTGTGCCAGGGGGCACAAATTCTCCTTTGATTTACTCATGTGCAACTCCTATTAACATTGTGAGGAATTCAGGGCAAAGTTTATTTTTCCAGAAGGATCATGTTGTTACATATTCCAAATAACACATGAAGTCTTTTAGACTATAAAACCAATGATGTGCAGCCATACACATTTAGGGTACTCATTTAGCTTTCCATTGACAAAGTGTCTGAATAGTCTCACTCATTCTTTATGGCATATAGTTTTAAAAGCAAGATTTGACAAAGAGGGAAATGTGCTGAATTCCTGGAGCTATTAAAGTGTAAATGCAAAGATTATGAAAAAATCCAAATTTTAAGGCTTACATATTGAAACATGAAAATAATATTCCATGCATTATTTAGTATGAAAGATACAAAAATTATGCATGTGTTTAGGGTAATTTTATTTGATTGTTGTCATTTAGTCAGCTAGATTAGGTGCTGCCTACTTGCTCTGAATTTGGATAAGTTGAGAGAAGGGAATGGAGGACAGGAAGGGAAGATATACGAGGATTTCCTTCTAGTTAACCCTCTCCTGAAACAAGATCATGTATTCCTCTGTGAGTAGATGTTGACAGTAACAACCTTAGATAGGTCAACACTCTTCGCTGTCCTACCCCCTGAGCAGAAACAACCTACCTAGATACCATCTCAAGAAAACTGACAAACAGTTTTCATTGCTGGTTATAAGGTATGAACACTCAAGGAGTCTGTCCTCACATATTCTGGCTTAATACCTTACTCACTATATAACTAGGAGAAGTCATTTTATTTCTCTGTTGATTGCTTACCTCTTATTATGGGCTGAATATTTATGTACCCCCAAAATTTAAATGTTGAAACATAATTCAAATTATGCTAAGATTAAGAGGTGGAGCTTTGGGAGGTGTTTAGATGAGGGCTCCACTCTTATTAATAGAAATACTGCCCTTACAAAAGAGGTATGAGGAAGCTTATTGATATGGTTTGGCTGGGTCCCCACCCAAATCTCATCTTGAATTGTAGTTCCCATAATTCCCACATCATGGGAGGGAGCCTGTGAGAGATAATTGAATGAGACAGGTGGGTCTTTCTGTGCTGTTCTCATGATAGCGAATATGTCTCACAAGATCTGAGGGTTTTATAAAGGGGATTTCCCCTGCACATCCTCTCTTGCATGCTGCCATGTAAAATGTGACTTTGCTACTCCTCGCTTTCTGGCCATGATTGTGAGGCCTCCCCAGCAATGTGGAACTGTGAGTCCTCTTTTCTTTATAAACTACCTAGTCTTAGTTATGTCTTTATTAGCAGCATGAAAACAAACTAAAACACTTATTCTTTCCTCTAGCCATGTGACGGCACATAGATGATGATCTCTATGAAAAAATAGCCCCTCACTGGATTTGGGATCTGCTGGAAACTTTATTTTGGAATTCCCAACTTCTAGAACTGTGAACAATAAATCTCTGTTTATAAATTACCCAGTCTAAGGTATTTTGTTATAACAGCCTGAAGAGATGAAGTCACTTAGAGAGATTTTTAGACTTTAAAAATGATGATTCTCTCCATCCTAAGCTTCTATATATCTCTAAAAAAGTTTTTCAATGTTATATAAGTTAATGTTTTATTCTTGATTTTGTATATGAGTCATGTAGCATTATGATAGTCACTGTAGCATTATTAAATATAAAGCAGAATACAATGTAGTTAGTGAAATAGCAAAATAGCTTACAGTATGCTCAAATTTGAATCTATGTGAAACACGAAACAAATGAGTTGAGGTTTATACTAAATCCTTACATAAATACAGACTTATTTATTGACCCTGATCTGGGTTATCTAGATCTCTACTGTTCGTAGAGATAGATGTTAGCTGCTTTTCAGATTACATTTAAATGTATCAAATCAATAAAAATGTACCATATATATATATATTTTTTTTTGTCATTTGGGCGTGAAAACATTGAAACATAGGTAATATGAAAATGCTATTGTGTATTTTCTATTAAATATATTTATATTCCAATATAAATATTCTATTAAATATTCTAAATATTCTAAATATTCTATTAAAAATATATATATATTCCAATATAAATATATTTATATTAAATTATTGAAGGGCCTGTCAAGACATTCTCTCTGAATCCAAGGAGTTTAAGATTGAAGGTGAGGAGAAAAGACCAACAGAAACAGATCTGCACTGAATCTTTCCAATACCAATGTTAGACACATAGTTCTATAACAAGTCAATTCCTGTAAAAATAATAGATTTAAGGACAACAAAATAATTTTTAAATTATTTGTTTATTTGTCTTTAAGTTCTGGGATACATGTGCAGAACATGCAGGTTTGTTAGATAGGTATTCATGTGTCATGGTAGTTTGCTGCATCCATCAACGCATCATCTAGGTTTTAAGCCCCAAATGCATTAGGTGTTTGTCCTAATGCTCTCCCTCCCCTTTTCCCACACCCCCCAACCCCGACAGGCCACTGTGTGTGGGTGTGTGATGTTCCCTTCCTTGTGTCCATGTGTTCTCACTGTTCAACTCCCATTTATTAGTGAGACTATGCGGTGTTTGGTTTTCTGTTCCTGTGTTAGCTCGCCGAAAATAAAACCATTTTTTTATTAAAGAGAAAGAAATGGACTAATTTGGGGAGGTGGTAGCTGATAGAGTGAAGGTAGCTAAGATCAGCATCAGAAAACCTAAAATCTTCCATTTTTGTTTTCTCTACTACAGAGGAGTGAATTTCAAAGTGAATAGATTACTCAAGGAAGCACAAAAGGGTAAGAGAGCAGGGAACAATAACATAAACAGCTAATACCTTTTGAATGGTTATCATGTGCTATAGTGTGAATGTACCCCCACGAAACTCATATGTTGAAACTTAATCACCAATGTGATAGCTTTTAGAGGTGGGACCTTTAGGATATGATTAAGTCATGAGGGTGGAGCCCTCATGAATGGGATTAGCTCCCTTATAAAACAGGTGTGAGGGGGCTACCTACCACCCTTTGACCCTTCTGTCCCTTCTGCCATGTGAGGATACAGCATCTCTTTCTTCTGGAGGATGCATCAGCACAGCACCATCATGGAAGCAGAAAGCAGCTCTCACCAGAAACAAAACCTCTGGGTTCCTTGATCTTGGACTTCCCAGCCTCCACAACTGTGAGAAATAAATTTCGACTGTTTCTAAATTACCCAGTCTGTGGTATTTTGTTGTAGCTACAGAGAGGGACTAAGACGGTATGTGTCAAGTACTACTTTGTGTGTTTAATACATTAACTCAATCCTGGCAACAGCTATTAGGTTGGTGCAAAAGTAATTGTAGTTTTTGCAAATTACTTTTGCACCAACCTAATATACGAAATGTAGGACTACTGTTATCTCTTACATAAGTGATGAAAGAAACATGGAAAGCTGGCCCAGGTTTAAAACTCGAAAGTCACAGAATAGGTTACAGACCTGAGCAGTCTGTGTCCAGAATCAGCAGTCTCCAATGTGATGCTATCTTTCTTCAAAAGCTGAGCAAGCAGAAGAAGGTACACATTCAAATTATAATCCAAGGTACCAAAATACTAAAATATGGCAAACATTTCAGTTTCAGAGGGGGAAACTAGGTTATGAAATACCCCAGAAAACAAGATTTCAGTGTATCATGCCCTTTAAATAAGCGATATATTAATTCAGAATATATACAGGTGAATGTGGCCACCAACTAATCAGAATGGACTTCAGCTAGACTGGTACAATCAGCTGACTATCAGCCTGCTTCAAACTATGGGAGAAAAAGCTATTAGAGTACTGAATTTAAATAGTAAATATTTCTATTTTGTCTTTATTGTAATGAACAAACCCTGTCTTTACCTCCTGCTGTGCACTTTTGGAGGGTCTTCCATATGGTTGCTGCTAAGTATTTTGGCATTTTCCCAACTGTTACAATTGGGTCAGTGGGGGGGATTGTATAGGAGTAATAAAACAAGGGTGACTGCAGCAGGGAGGAGTACGATTACTACACACATAACAGCTTATTGCCTCTCATGCGTTCAAGCTCAGCTCTATGCCATTCATTACAACAGACAGCCAGGGCAAACTGCCATAGAGCTCACTCCAGAAAAGGCCAGGTCTTTAATGCAGAGACTAAATCGCCTCATTTAAATTTCTTCCTAATGTTTCCTTACTTCATCTTCCCATAATGACAATAACTTGAGGAGGAAGAAAACAATTATTTCTTGCATATTACTATGTCATTCTTAAGACCGTTTCTTGAACAGACTCTGATCTAACTTTTGGCAGCAGCAGCATTATCAGTGGCTATAAGTGCTTGGATATCTCAGGAGGGGAAAAAAAATGGGAAAGGATGGCCTGATTATCATAAATACTCAATAATCCCTGAGACATGATTCATAAATCCAGAAGTGACTAACAATATTGACACTCTAACAATAGTGTCAATATTGTTAGTCACTTCTGGATTTCTTCCATATCAGGGATAGTTATGAAAAAAAAAATGTTACTATTGTTTTACCCTGTGGAAGGCAGTGTTACTTTAAACAGTGGACTGAGAGTGTATACAGGTACACACGCATAGATTGTATTTTCCATATTTTATACATGCAAGGATTCTTTAAATAATTCGTTACATTTTTGCTTTCACATGATATGCAGGTTTTCACAAGCCCAAATACAGGAATTCTAGCAGGATCACAGTATAGCCATGACACTTTCTCATTCATGATTTACAAGAAATCAAGAAATAAAGTTGGAGACATTTAGACCAGCATACAGATCGGTGTGGATTCTTTTTTGTTTGTTTCCAGCCAAGAACCTTAAACAAAAAGTGTAGCATGACGACACTTCCCTTCGTCCCCGAGTCCCCCCAACTCTAGACAATGGATCCCCGGAGAGCCACACCGGGCCGTCGGAGTCCGGGGCCAGGGGCGGCCGGGGAGCGGCTCGGGTCTCGCAGGAGTCTGTACGGGTGGGCGCGGGGAGGTTGCCAAGCCAGTCATTGAGAAAAGGACCGTGAACTCCAGGGAGCAGCAATCACCAGGTACGGAACTCAGCGTTTCCGCCAGTTCCTAGACTTACTCGAGTAAAAACAAACCAACGACAACAACAAAACAAAATAACAGCAACAACGAAAATTACTAACAGCAACGGGACGGTAATAAATCAACTAGGAGTGGGCGCAGGCGGTTCCGGGACAACCCACAGTTAGTCTAGGAGTCCAAAGAACCCTCATCCAGCTTCCCCCGGTGCAAGGGGTGAAGCGCTAAGCAAGGCTGATCGCTGTCCTCAGTCATCACCGAACCCGCGCACAGAAGCCGCGGACACCGCCCGCGGTCTTCCACACGCTCCTATCCCCGCCAGCCCCGGACTCGCCCCACCGCCAGTCCGCGTGCAGGAGGAACGGGCAGCCGCGGAGGTAAAAGAGGCAGAGGCTTCAAACGCCGTAGTGCGCAGGCGCGAGCACACAACGCGCAGGCGCCGCCTAGAAGTGACTTCTCCGAAAAGTGTCTTAGTTCCCGGTCACCTGAGCTCCGGGTGACGCGGCTGCGGTAGTTGCGGATAGCCGCCTTCCGCGGTGTCGCTCAGCTCCGCCACCCCGAACCCGCTAAGGGCCTGTCCTTTTCCTCCCGTCCTTCCCCAGCGTCGGGCCGGATCGGGCCGAGCCGGGCCGCCCGGGCGCGGTCTTTAACCATGGCGTGCCTCTTCAAAAAGAAAACCGTAGATGGTGAGTTCCGGGCCGGGCCGAAGGGGCCTAGCTCTGGGTTTTCCCGGCGTCTTTCGGGGTCTGCCGGCCGCGATTCTGGCTGCTGTGCCTGGAGGCGGGGCTGGATTAAGTGGTCCCACAGGTGACCGCCCTCTCTGCGCCACTTCTCTGCCTCCCTCTTGCTTCTGACTCACCTCGCCTTAGGCTCACCTAGGCAGTCTGGTTGCTTCCCTCTCCTCACACTTCTCGCACCCTCGGGTTTCCCTTAGCAGGATCCTGAGCGTTTCGAGGAGGCTAGCGGGGTACTGCTGGCCCTTGAGTGTCATGAGACTTGGAGATCTGGTGGATTTCTTGGTTGCCTCTGCTTGGATTGTTGCTCTTCAGTTGGGCGATGTAATACTTGTAGGCATCCAGACAGGAAACCTGCAGTCTCAGAATGGAGTGAGGACGGGATGACAGGCTCCAGTTAGGAAATGAAGTTGGGTCTGGGTCGGTTGCTTCAAGAACACCCCATCAGTGGAGAGGTGTGAAACAAATGCTTTCTTGATTGACCCCAGTAGAAAAATAAACCCAAGGGACGTGCCCAGATTTAGTTTTCATAATGGATTTTTCTCCCTTATGATTATCTTTTGCCAACTAAAGTAAGCTGTATATTATGTATATAAGCTGTATAAAGGGTGTATATTATGAATATGAAATTTAATGTATATATTGTCTTCATAGATGTTTAACATGTAAAGATATTTTGCGTTGTTTCCCCGATTTAGCTTAGTATCATCTTAAGAGAGGAAAAAAGTGGATGTAAAGGAATGTACAAGTTTTATGGTACTCACCTGCGATGCCTATAATGTGTTTATATAATACTTGATATTTTCATTGACTGCTACCAGGAATTAAATTCATTTAAGTTATTTAAAAATTGTGTTTTCCATTATACGTTTAGTCTAGGTTTTTACTGGTTCAACCAAAGAATCACTTCTTTGTAAGGGTCTAATTCTGCCACAAAAGGAGCAGTGGTAGCTAGACAGTGATTGGTACAAATAGGGTGCTCAGTCCAGACCTGGAAGTAACTCCTTCATTCCTTTGTGTTGACTATTCCAATGCCAGCAAAATTATTTTGGGGAGGATAACAAAGAAGCTGTCTCTGCCCTGCTGCTCTACTCTTCATTTCAACACAGAATGCTACTTTACCTCTAATTTATCACATGACATAATACATTTTTCCTTAATCTGGGTGATTGAACTTTTTTTTCTGATTTATTGATATTAAGAAGTACCATTTGCAATACCTGTAATAACTGCTAACTTGATATACAATGTGATACAATTATGTGAGATGGATTTTATATGTGCTTTTCAGGAGAATGCTGCTTAATCTTTAATATGGCACTTTATTTTTTCAGTGTTTTAGCCACCACTGTTGGGAGCTTCACTTATTTTACAGTACTCTAGGGAGTGGGGGTAGGGGAAACGATTTATTTTCTTGTTGCTCGAGTTTTATATAGTTATAATTTTTTTGCTGTTGTTTAGTTTTATATGGTGAGAATTTACTAAATGGAAGAGAAGTGGTTTCATCTTCCTTACTGTGATGTTGCAATTAGAGTTAATTTTTTTTAACAATAAAAGGCAAACATTCTAGTTTTAATTACTTAATACCTGTCAAATATTTTTAAAGACAAATCTCAGTTGTATGCTTTCTGGTGCTTTTGGAAATCTAGTGACTATTGTACTTGAAGTGTAGAGGAGAGAAAAAAAAGACAATGGGGGTGTGCAATGAGTGTGTAACTGTACTTATTTGCAGGTAATTCTTCCAATAAATCACGTTTTGCTAAATAGTCTTATTTGTAGAAGTCTTAAGGACTTTTGCTAGGAACTATGCCACTAAATTAACTATATGTGCAATTTCCAAATTTAAATTTGGCCAGCAGGTACATTTATTATAAACTACCAAGATGCATACTTGATGTTTTCTTACATTATTGTGTCAATTCGAATCATTTACTGACATCTTAATAAATAGATCTGTATTTTCATTATTTTGATATACAGCTTTACTTTTTTCACTTCCTGTTTTATTGAAAGGAAGGTTTTTTGTTTTGTTTTGTCTAAAAGGTGACAGCATTCTTCTTGGTAATGAGGCTGTATATTATGAATATGAAATTTAACGTATTTTTATTTCCTTCTCTCTGATCCTTGGATTGATCATGAGCTCTTTTATTGTATGCTGACTTTTAAATCCATTTCAGCAGTAATGAAATTCTGATATATAAGTAACTGCCTATAGGTCTGGGGAATAATTGAATCTTTTTTCTGTTTGGATTGGCTGGAAGTGTTATATACTGTATCATTAAAGACTATTGCACATGTAAATTAAAAAGGAAGACAACATTGCAGCACTTATTACTATTCAGAGTTATGTTTAATTCATTTTTGACACAAAGATGAACAAATCTGCAGTGTATGCTTTGCTAAAGATATTAATGAGAGGTATACCTCAAGAGAAGAGAAAGATTCTTTGGAATTTGAAATTACAGTTGAGTACTACTTGGTTTTCCTTTTACCCGTGTAAGGATGTACATATATATAGTGTAGTATGTTTATCTGCAGTGTTTTTTTTTTCCTCCTTTGTAGACTAATAGTGACCTATTTAGGGAAGCTAATTATGAACCTATAAATCAGGATCCCACTAGGATTTGTCATAAATGCACAACTAAACATGCCTTAAAAGTGAAGTTCTTGGCCGGGCATGGTGGCTCACGCCTGTAATCCCAGCACTTTGGGAGGCCTAGGCGGGTGGATCACCTGAGGTCCTGAGTCCGAGACCAGCCTGACCAACATGGAGAAACCCCGTCTCTACTAAAAACACAAAATTAGCTGGACGTCGTGGCACATGCCTGTAATCCCAGCTACTCGGGAGACTGAGGCAAGACAATCGCTTGAACCCAGAGGACGGAGGTTGGGGTGAGTTGAGATCACGCCATTGTACTCCAGCGTGGGCAACAAGAACAAAATTCCATCTGAAAACAAAAAGTAAGGTTCTTTAAGCACTATATAATTTTTGTCTATTAACCTCAGTAAAGACAAATTTGACTAAACCAACACAGTGCTAAGCCTTGTGCATGCAGTATCTTATTTCTCATAAAACTCATAAGTACTCATATCACATCCTTATACAGTGAGAAAAGCAAAGGATTAAGTCATGTGTTCAAGATCATACAGCTATTAAGTGTCAGAGCTAGGACCTCATCCCTATGAGTATTATTATTACTTTTTTTTACTGGAGATTGATAGATGACACAGTTTAATTTTGCTCCTCTTATCAAGCACATGGAATTCTCAACTTTTGGTAGATACCATGCAACATTTACATTCTTTCTAGATCCAGAATTTTGTTTTGGAATTAGTGGTAGAACTTTGCTTTCTAATGGTGGTGGAACTGGAAATAACCCACTCCCTGGACAGAGCATTTCTTCAGAAGTATGGTCAGTTTCATTTTGCTTTTCATCTAAACTGTTTGAAGGAGTAGTGATGTCTTAACTCTACTTCTTTACTTAACAGACTGCCTCCCCCACCTTATAGCAGTTTGTCTTGCATGGCATGTAATGGGATGTTGTCTAGATGATCAGTAAGTTCTAGGTTGTCAAATCTAATGGCCATTATTAGTAATCATCTCTTGGGCATATGTTTTGCATTTCATCCTGATAATAAGTTTATTTTCTAAAATTCTGTCTCTTAACTTCTAAGACATAGCACTCTCTTAATTTTCCTCAGATTCCTCTGACCACTCCCTTTCTTTCTCCTTTCTGGTTTTTCTTTTTTCTTTCTTTTTCTTAAACCTACCCCTTATACGTTGGTGGTGTTCTTGGTTCCATCCTGCGCTGCCATTGCTCCAACTGCATTCTCTTCCTGCATGATCTTATTTACTCCTATTATAACAAGTACTGATGGATCCCAAATTTGTGTCTCTAGATGTATTTTTGAGTTTCAGGCCAGATGTCCAGCAGTTCGCTGAATATCTCTACCTAGCTGTCTCACAATACCTCAAACTTGAGATCCCAAATAGAATTCATCATCATATCCTTTGAGTTCTCCTCTTCCAGTGTTGGCAGTCCTTGATGTTGTCCTCTACCATCAACTAATTACCAAGTCCTGCTTCTTTTGCTTCTTAAATATTGGACACATAGGATCTTCCTCTGTGTAACTGCAACTCTTTTCTCTAATTCAGATCCTACTTACCTTGCACTTTACTATATCACCTTTTTGCTTTTCTTTCCTGTAGCTTCACAGCCCCTAAATCCTTCATCTATAAAGTTGAGTATGTGATTGAAACTTGAACCCAGATCTGACTATGTTACTCTTTAGTGTAAACCCATTTATGAAGTCTCTGGCACCAGCAGGATTCACTGTGAGTGTTTTAATAATGCGTGTTTGGCTCTCCTTGAACTAGCCCTTCCCTTTCTTTCTAGCCACATCTCTGGACATTTTAGTGTCCCACAGCACTGTTCTACTGTTCATTAGTATCTACCATACTCTTTCTCACCCTGTCATATTTTTGCTTATGATGTCCTTATGCCTAGAATTCCCTTTTTCTCTTTCTCTAGCTAACCTGAACTATCCCAGATTTATTTCTTCTTGAGTCTGTATTAAGTACTTCACTCCTTGTGTTCCCCTTTTGTAGCATTTCTTTCTAACTTGGATTCACTAGAACCGTAGTAGACCCTCCTGCACTTTCAAAATTGTATGATACATTCCATATTTGTAAGGGGTTTCAGAGTCTTCAGCAGAAATGAAAATATATCTGCTATAGTTTCTAATTTAGAGGTTAAATCTCTAAAATAATACCATTTACTCACCAAAGTAGTGTTTCCAACATCCAGGGCTTAGAATAGTCTACATCCACACTTTGCCATCCACTGTGAACTTTAGTGCAAGTTAGAGGTAATTTGAAGAACACTACAGAGAGAGGAGCAAAGCTTCTTGGCTTTTGCCTCATGGGGATGCTATTTGTATATGCTAGCTGTCCAAAGTTCAGAAACTGTGAAGTTTTGACGAAGTTGGGATAAATCCTCTGTCAGTAGATCAGTTGTCATGCCATATTTTTAATGTTAAAAGGAAATAGAATACCTTTCAGAAACATTTCTTCTGTCTTCCAGAGTAAAATACACCATTCTCATGGTGGTACTTGCAGAATTCAGATTTTTCCAAGGATGCTGTGTGTCCCTATAGTGCTCTTTATACTGAATATTTAAAAACCTCAAGTTTTACTTTCTACTTAACCCCTACATTGTTGACATACCAAAGAAAAATAATTGAACATGAGATTCAAGAACACAGTATACTCTTCTGAGCATTTTCTTAGAAAAACATTCTCCCTACTTTTAGAACAGATATTTCTGTAGGAAAAATTTGTTCCCACTGTATCTCTGCATCCCAGCATGACTCCAAAGACAGACTTTTCCTTTCCTGCTACCATTTCCTATTGTCAGATCCATTGGCCTGTGAGGCTTTTCTTCCAGGGCACCTTCCCTCTTAATTCTCTCATTTAAGCTGAAAAATACGCTTTGACAGTTTTCTGAACTGAGGTTTTATTGATGATGTTGCTAAAGCCTTTGTCTTTGAGGACCAAATGAGACTCAAAGGTCTGCTGACATGTGCCAATCTCTAAACCTTCTTTTAGCTCTTGAAAACACTGCCATTTTGATAATAATAAATTTGTTCAGAAGAATTCCTCAGGGCTTGAGTGACTTAAGAGTTACTAGAAGGAGAAAAAAAAATCATTTTTGCTACTGCTTATGCTACCGTATGAGTTGGCTTGACTCTCCCCTTTTCTCTTCAGTATTTTGCCTCTTCCAAGTCTTGCTGTTTTTCAACTTAAACCTGATTCTTATGTTGGTTGACTCCCTTGACCATATATAGGTAGAATAAAGCTGTAGTCATGATTCCCCTTTGTTCTTTCTGTTTTCTATAGTTGCCTTTTGTTTTCATTTTACCATGTATTAAAACTGGTTAATTAAGCTGATGATATTTGTCCCTGAGTTTCTGAAATACTATTCCCAAAACCTGAGAAGCAAATTTGGTTTGCGTATGAAATTCTAATTACTTCTCACCCACTCTGACTGTCATTTTCCTTCTGCATCTGAGTAAATCTTGTTCGTAGAACCAGCGCTTTCTAGATGGTGACCTTTAATGTTTCCTTTTAATGCCTTAGTTTTTGAGTTTGTAGTATTTTTGCAGTTTTTTCTCTTCATTAACCCAAGAAGATGAAACATCTTCACATAGCCAGAACCTGTTTTTCACTTCACTGTTCATTGGCAAGCTTCATCATGCCTAGTTAGCTGAACTCACACTCACTCTGGGCTGTTCTTGTATCCATTGCACAATTAGAGTTTATCTAATGCTCTTACCAGTATCACAGTGCCCACTGTTCTCACTGATACCAGCTGTTACAGAGCTTGCAGATAAAGCTTAAAGTAGAAGCTACTTCTTCTCTGGATATATTGATAACTTAAAACCAGTTAATGGAGATTGTAAAGTAGGATATGAGAACATTTTGTTTCTTCTCAATTCATATTTTGATTAGGCTTAGAGTAACTGATAGGCAATAAAAATCACATAGATAAAAATGTATTTTATCAAAAGAAATACATTTAATTGTAGGAAATTTGGCTTATTAGATTAAAAAGTCTATTATAACCTTATAGTGAAGAAAACGGCATACAGTATAGTAGATACTGCCTAGTAGATCAGCTTGAATCCTGCTGAATGGTGGTGATTCACATATTGTTTCAGCATTTCTGAGGCATTCATCCTGAACTGCTTTGCAAGCTTGAGATAACACCCTTTCTTAAAAGAAAGGCACTTTAAATAGTATTCCTCACAAATTAATGAATGTCCATATTTATACTTGATAATTACTTTTGCTTTTATCCTCAAATGTACAAATTATATCTAAACCAATGGTAGGGAGGACAGGCATGATTCAAGTTGGGGCTTGGCCTCAAACTCCAAGTAGAGAATTCTAGTGCGCTAGACTGGACCATATGGGAGATCATTTTTGTTTTGTTTTTGTTTTTTTTATTTTTTGACTTTTTATTTTTGTAAGCAAATAAGCCATATTGACTCAGAACCAAAAAAGACAGAAACACCTTGTGTCCAATACTTAAGTCCAAGACTTAAGTCCATGATCTTATGCTCTACTGTAGACCTGTGTATTTCCTTCAGTAAGAAGAACCTGAATTAGTTGAGATAGGCTTTTAATGCCCAGAGTGGAGCTGGCCTGGGTGGCCTTTCCTAAGTGTTGTGCTGGGCTTGGGTGAGGAGAGGGTGGTGGATGAATCAAGCCTTCAGACCTTTTTATCTCATTGAATGGTAGCAGAGAGAATATACCATGTCATATTTATGTACCTTTGGCATTTTCACAGTGTGAACTTTTCTATTACCACCTATTACGATGTTCATAACAAACCACAAGGTAGATGAGGTCCTAGAGAATGAAAAATTCAGTATACACCCTTATTTGCCTGAAGAAAGAAGCAGAGGATAGACAGGAGTCAAGCACTCCATCTTTCATAGGTGGCAACAGTACCCTGTACATGTTTCTGCCATGATCTTGCCTAACATTGAAAAAGGGGGAAAGTAGAAAGTTAAAGGGAAATAGCCGATTATTTCAATGCTGCACGTTTCCATTGTAGAAAGCTACCTATCATAGTTCAGATTTTACCATCGTTAAATTATCCTTTTTGAAAACTGATTTTGTTTTACATTTTAAAGGCATGTGTTAAATATGCCTGTAAGCGGAATCCTTTCACATTTCTGTGCATATGTTTGTACTCCCTTAGATTACTACTAAGTATGATATATTGGGATGGTATTTGCATGAAGAAAGTGGGACTACAAACAAGCAAATAAATAAACACATGTATTCCCTTCTCTTAAAGAGATTGCAATCTTGGATGAAATCATACCTACTAAGAAATAAATCTAGTGGATAATAAACTTGACTGTAAAAACATGAAAATTGTCTCAGATTGTTCTCATATTATTCCTTCTGAATTATCTAGAAGACCAAATTATTAAATGTGGATTTAATATAGAGATTGTTTTTAAAAAAAGAGTAATTTGTTAGTTTTATAGTGTATTTCTATTGTTTTATATGAAAATATGTTTTACTGTCTTTTCCTACGTACCATAATATGTTTTAAAGTGTTACAATTATGTTTTAGTATGTAACATTAGCCGCTCTGAGTTTATAGCTTAGAACTGTTTAAATATTAATGAGCCTATTAACAACTATAAGTCTGTGGAATATGCAGTAGTTAATTTTCTTTATTTTTCCTTTTATGATATACAGTGACTATTATGGGATATATAGTTACATTAAATTGAGAAAAGTGAAATCAAACTATTTTAATTAAATTACATGTTTTGTTGAATTTGCATGTGATAATACTTGCTTTTCAGTAAAGATGGCTATATCTAGTCTCGAGTCTGATTCTCACGCACCTTGGGTGTTCAGCAATTCGGTTCAGTTCTGACACTAATTATCTAGAGTCAGGGCAGACCCTATAGGTGAAAGACTCAGTCCCACAAGACTGCCCTAGTTCACATGCCACTTAAAAGTCCCAGGTTGCCACCAGTACTTCTGACTGGCTAGGTTTCCCTACAACTTCGTCTTCAGGTTTGGTAATTCACTAGGATAACTCTCGGAACTCAGCAGCGTACTTTATTTACTGTTACTGATTTATTTTAAAGTGTACAACTAGGAACAGCCAAATGGAAGTGATCCGTAGGTCAAGGGTCGAGGGTGGAGGACAGAGCTTCCGTGCCCTCTCTGGGTGTGCCATCTTCCTAGTACATCAGTGTGTTCACCAATTGAGAGGTTCTCTAAATCTCTTTGTTAAAGTGTTTTTATAACCTAATCTCAAACACCCACCTCTCCTGACATATGGGGGTGGGGTTAAAAGTTTCCATCCTCTAATCAAATGTTTAGTCTTTCTGGTGACCAATCTTATTCTGAGGCTGCCCTCCCACACCTACCCCATATACTCAGGTATGGTGCAAAAAATAACAAAAGACATTCTTAACATTCAGGAAATTCCAAGAATTTTAGGCCCTCTGTGCCAGGAACCCAGGACAAAAACCAAATTTATATTTTTAATTATATCGCCCTAGTAATGGAAAAAAATATATGTAGATAGAATTTTAGATATTAACTTTCAGCAGTTGCTGTGCACCTGTGTCAATTATCTTGCCACAGTTTAACTTCTCAGTATAGTGACTTGTCTTTCTTAGCAGTATTGTAGCTTGTATAAGACCGTCATCACGACCAGATGCGGTGGCTCATGCCTATAGCCTGTAATCCCAGCACTTTGGGAGCCTGAGGTAGGTGGATCACTTGAGGTCAGGAGTTCGAGACCAGCCTGGCCAACATGGTGAAACCCCGTCTCTACTAAAAATACAAAAATTATCAGGGCATGGTGGTGCTTGCCTGTAATGCCAGCTACTTGGGAAGCTGAGGCACGAGAATCATTTGAACCTGGGAGGCGAACCAAGATTGTGCCATTGCACTCCAGCCTGGGTGACATGGGTGAAACTCTGTCTCAAAAAACAAACAACACATCATCACTATCTGATACTGCCACCTCATCTTATGCTAGTTTAGTTTAGGGAGTCCTTAGTACACAAAGGGGTTGTACTCCAGAAGTTCTTTTATTATTTGAGTTTAAAATTTGGAGTACTTTCTATGGACACAGTGTCGTGAGTGATAAATGTTTTTTATATCGGTCCGTTGCCTTTGACAAAATGGGGAGCTAAGTCCAGAAGAAGATTGGGTGTGTCTGAGTGTTGCAGATGAAGAGGTTCATGATTCCTTTGAAAGATCAGGGAAATGAGAGCAATTTTTTTGTTTGGGGTCAGTCTACAGATGTTTGAGGAAAGATATGTGTTATGGGCTGAATTGGGCCTTCCCCCGTCCCCCACAATTCATATGACAAAGCTCTGACCGCTCATGTGACTATATGTGGAAATAGAGCCCTTAGGGATGTAATTGAGGTTAAATAAAGTCCGATGAGGCCCTGATTCAATGACTGCTATCCTTAGAAGAAGAGAAAGATCTACAAGGAAAAGGCCATCTGAGAACACGGCAAGAAGGTGGCCATCTGCAAGCCAAGGAGAGAGGCCTCAGGAAAAATTAAACCTGCTGGCACCTAGACTCCTTTCAACCATCAGAACTGTGAGAAAATACGTTTCTGTTGTTTAAGCCATCCACTTCGTGATATTTTGTTGTGGCAGCCCTGGCAAACTAATACAGCATGTTCCAGCCAATGCTGTGGGAGACACTAGTGTCTAGGAAATGCTAATAGATACTTCTTAAAAATAATTCTTAATACATTTGGTTAATAATCTATGATATATTCTCCATTTAAGGATTGACAATGCATACCCATGTATTAAATATTCCCAGAAGCCTTGAAGCAAAGAAATATGTTTAAATTCTTTTTCACTTTCAACATTACCCAAATATATTTATCTGTGGGTCATCTGCTCCCTCTCTTTTAAATGAGATGTATGTTTCCCATCAAGTCCCAGTCATTTTAGAAGCAGAAAGTAGATGGCAGGAGAGAAAGCCCCATCTTTCTTTATCTCTGTTAGAGAAATGCTATGGTTTCATATACTTGTATTTAAACATCATGTAGAATACCTCACTAGTAAATCCTAAGCATTAGATGTCCACCAATATAAAATTGAGAAACAGAATAAGCAAAGGAGGTACAACAGATGTCTCGTAGGTAGGATATAGGAGCATTGACATCTTATTTTTTTATTCAGAAAGTCATGATGGTTGATTAGTTTTATCAATAATATGACTAATAACTATTAACTGTAACTACTATAACAATAGAATAACTATAATTGTCCTAAAAAGATAATGATTTTTGTCTTTGTTGTTTTAATTGAAGTTAAATTCATATAGCATTAACCATTTTAAAGTGAACAGTTCAGTAGCATTTAGTATATTCATTCACAATGGTGTGTTACCACCACCTGCATCTAATTCTAAAACATTTTCATCACGTCAGAATAAACCCTGTACCCATTAAGCAGTGACTTACTGTTTTCCCTTCTCCCTAACCGCTGTAATATACCAATTTGCTCTTGTCTGTATGGATTTACTTTAAATATTTCATATAAATGTAATCATAAATTGTGACGTTTTCTATCTGGCATCTTCACTTACCATAATGTTTTTGAGGTTCATGCATGTTGTAGTATGTATCTGTACTTCATTTCTTTTGATAGCTAATTAATACTCCATTGTATTTATGTATAACAATTTGTTTATCTGTGCATTTCTTTGTAGTCATTTGAGTTGTTTCTACCTTTTAGCTAATGTTAATAATGCTGTGAACATTCATATAGAAGTATTTGTTTGAATACTTGTTTCACTTCTTTTGGGTAGATATCTAAGAGTAGAATTACCAGGTCATACAGTAATTTGATGTTTTACTTTTGAGGCATCACCAAACTGTTAAGCATAGCAACCAAACCGTTTTACATTCCTACGAGCAAATATGCAAGGGTTCCGATTTTCACATCTTCAGTAGCACTTGTTATCTTCCTTTTATAAAAAAATTATTTTATTCATTCTGATGCATGTGAAGTAGTATTATTTTCTTTAGGACTAATGATTTGGCGCACCCTTTTTATGCGTTCATTGGCCATTTGTGTGTCTTTTTAGGAGAAAGTCTGTTCAAGCCTTTTGCCCATTTAAAAGTTGGGTTATTTTTATTTTGTTTCTTGAGTTATAAGAATTCTTCAATATATTCTGGATACCATTCTCTTCTCAGGTACATGATTTGCATATATTTTCTCTTTCTCTATAGGTTCTTTTTGCCTCATAATGTCCTTTAATGCATAAAAATTTTTAATATTCATGAAGTCCAATTTATCTGTTTTTTTCTTTTGTTCCTTATGCTTTTAGTGTCATATTTAAGAATGTAATGCCAAATCACAGGTCATGAAGATTTACTTCTGTGTATTCTAAGGGTTTAGCTCTTACATTGGGGTTATTGATTTTTTTTTTTGAGTTGATTTTTGTATGCAGTGTGACGTAGAGATCCAACTTTATTCTTTTTCGTGTGGGTGTCTAGATTTCCCAGTACTATTTGATGAAGAGACTGTTCCTTCTCTTGTTATTGTTGTTGTTTTTAAATCTCTTTGTTAAAAAGTTAGTCTAGTGAAGTAGTTAAGATCACTGGTTCAAGAGACAGAATGGTTGCATCCAACCAAACCTGGTGTTACTACTTGCTACCTGTGTGGCCTTGGGGATGTCACTCAGCCTTCTTAACATTCAGTTTTCTTATAATAAAATAATAGAAATGCCATAGCGTTACTATGAACATTAAATTGTATAATGTAAGTAACTTAACAAAATTTCTGACAATAAGAGATCAGGGTTGCCAGGAATTAACATTCGCAGGTCATGATATCTGATCTTTTGAAGAAACCACTGTTTATTAACAACTAACCCAGATTACAGTCCATCAGAACCAAAGAATCCAAATGAATTCAGAGAAATTAGAAAGATATTATGATTGAGAGAATACTTGCAGTATATCAGAGCATTTGTATGTTATTTACTTCTTACAGTCCTTCCTTATGAAAAAGAAAGCTGAGGTTTAGAGTATTAATTAACTTTTCCAAGGTATAATCATGATGATCACGTGGCAGAGGTGAGATTCAAATCCAGATCTGCCTCACTGGAAGGTCTGGTATTTCACTCTGTTAATATTTACTGCAGAAAACCAAAAGAATTTAATAAACATATAACCTGTCTTCCTTCTTAAATTTTATATAGTATTAGAGTCAGGAGACATGAAAAGGGTGTGTGTGTGTGTGTGTGTGTGTGTGTGTGTGTAAGACAGAGAGAGAGAGAGAGAGAGAGACATATGTGCTATATAAAACATTGTATACTAATCAGTTATCTAGGTGAATATTTTATTGTGTTTAATACTTTTGGCTAAATCTCAGACTGTCGCATATTTCCATTCACCTGCTATCAATTCTTTGTATAAGTAATATTTATAATTCAGCTCTTAATATTTAACTGATTTTTTAGCACATTAAAGTAAAATAAATACATTTTGACATCTAGTAAATCTAAGTTTGTTTATTTATTTAATTTTTGAGATGGAGTTTTGCTCTTGTTGCCCAGGCTGGAGTGCATGTTGCAGTCTTGGCTCACTGCAACCTCTGCCTCCCGTGTTCAAGTGATTCTCTTGCCTCAGCCTCCCAAGTAGCTGGGATTACAGGCATGCACCACCACACCCGGCTAATTTTGTGTTTTTAGTAGAGACGGGGTTTCTCTATGTTGGTCAGGCTGTCTCAAACTCCCGACCTCAGGTGATCTGCCTGCGTCGACTTCACAGAGTGCTGGGATTACAGGTGTGAGCCACTGTGCCTGGCCAATCTAAGGTTTTTTTAAAGTTATAATCTCTAAATCCAGTATTTTAAATGGTATTGAAAATTTTACAACCCATAAATTTAGGTTTCTTTTGTGATTCTCCTAGATGTAATAAAGGAACAGAATCGAGAGTTACGAGGTACACAGAGGGCTATAATCAGAGATCGAGCAGCTTTAGAGAAACAAGAAAAACAGCTGGTAAGTAGAACATTAAATTTCACTTTAACTTTTCAAACAAATTTGGAAATTACTGTAGGAATAATTAGCTAACTAGGAAAAAGGCACATGACAGGTGGTAAGTGATTTACTTTACTAAGAAATGGCAGTTAATGATGTTCACATCTTCTGCTTACCTTTGTTTATTGTGTCATTCTGCTGACTTTTATCAGGATTCTGTGTATTCTGTTGATTATAGAATCAAATTATTCTTCAGTTTGTGAGAGTCATGAGTGTCTAGAAAGAAATATTGCTCAAGACAGAACCACCTTCTTAGTTAACAGCAAAGATAAAATAGTCATGGTAAACAAAGGAAGGTTATTTAAAAAAATGCATTAACTCATAGGAGTGTTGGTTGATATTTTAAAGATCATTGTGTCTTTGACAATGAATATACTTTTATAATAGACTTGTCTGGTTCATTTTGAAATATTCTTTATGCTATGTTTTTATGTGTATGTTGCCTCAAATTTTTAAAAAACAGCTTTATTGAGGGATAATTGACATGCAAGAAACTGTACATGTTTCATTTGTACAATTTGATAGGTTTTGACATATGTATAAACTCAGTAAATCATTATATTACAGTCAAGGTAATAAACATACCAGTCTTCCCCAAAAATTTCCTTATGCCCTTGGAAATCCCTCCTACCCATCCCTTCCTGTTGCCCTTCTTCCCGATGAAGAAAATACTGATCTGTCACTGTAGGTGAGTTTTCATTTCTAGAATTTTATATAAATGGAATCATATAATATCAACTCCTTTTTTATGGCATCTTTCACTGAGCATAATTATTTTGCGGTTAATCAGTGCTGTTTCATGCATTAGTGTTACTTACTTTTTATAGATGAATATTATTCAGTTGTTTGAATATTTCACAATTTGTTTATTTACCGACCAGTGGGCATTTGTGTTGTTTCCAGGTATTGGTTATTTGAATAAAGTTGCTTTAAACGTTCAGTCAAAGTTTGTATGACATGATTTTCATTTTTCTTGAGTGTATTTCTGAGAGAGAGATTGCTGGATCATAGGGTAAATGTATGTTTAACTGCTAAAAAATTAAAATTAAAGTGTCAGAAAATTTGCAGAGTACCTGTAATGTTTTCTCTTCCCACTAGCAATGTATGAAAGTTACAGTTGTTTCATGTTCTTGGAGCTGACAATCTTTAATTTTAGCTATTTTAGTGGGTATATAGTAGATAGTCATTTTAAATTTCATTTTCTTAAGCACTAATGAACATCTTTTTAGGTACCAGTTTACCAGTTACCTGTGTTCTTTGCCAGAGAGTCTATTCAAATATTTTACCCATTTTTTCCATCAAATTGTTTTCTTATTTAGTTGCAGTAGATCTTTATATATTGTGGAAACAAATTGATTTATTAAGTATATTTTGTGCAAATATTCTTTCCACGTTCTTAAGCTTGTCCTTCATTTTCCTAAGTGTCTTTTGAGAAATAAAAGGGTTTTTTGGGATTGTTTTGATCAAGTACAATTTTTTATTCTTTTATTCTTTTTTTTTCAATGTTGGAGTTTCTTACAAGTGTCAGTTAGGTCAAATTGGTGATAGAGTTTTCTAAGCCTTCTGTATCATTGCAGATTTTTTGTCTACTTGTAACATTTAGAGTGTATGCTGAACAGTGGAGTTGTTAATATTTCTCATCCTTTTTTCTGTGATTAGTACCTTTAGTGTACTGTTTACTTTTAGTGTATTAGCTACGAGTGCCTAACCCTGAGTCACTAGTATTTTCTCTTATATTTTCTCCTAGAAATGTTATAGTTTTAGTTCTTTAGTTGTACTTCTTTTTTTTCTGTTTTGTTTAAGCTTATGAAGTATTTTTTTCAAATACAAATTTCAATGCTGTAAACTCTTCTAAGAACTGTTTTAGCTACAACTCACAAATTTTTATATGTTGCATTTTCACTTCGTTACATTCAAAATATTATTTCCTCTGTGCTTTTTTCTTTAACCCATGACTTATTTAGAACTATTATTTTTAAATTTCTCTTATGATTTTCTTTTCATATTTTTGTTATTAATTTTGAGTTTTATTGTAGTTAGGAGCATACTTTGTGTGATTCCAGTCCTTTAAAATTTATTGAGCCCTGTTTTCTGATGTAGAATATGGAATATTTTGGTGATTGTTTAGTGTACACTTGTAGAGCATGTGTATTCTGTTCCAATGTTGGAGTTTCTTACAAATGTCAATTAGGTCAAATTGGTGATAGTATTTTTTAAGCCTTCTGTATCATTGCAGATTGTCTGTCTACTTGAATCAATTGGACTGTATGCTTAAGAGTGGAGTTGTTGATATTTCTCATGCTAATTCTGCATTTGTCTATTTCTCTTTTAAGTTCTGTCTGTTGTGTTTTATGTATTTTGAAGCACTTTTATTAGGTACATACACATTTAAGATTGTCCTGGTATCTTTATGTATTGATTCTCTTACCATTATGAAATATTTATTCTCAAGTTTATTTCATCTCTGTTAATATAGCCACTCTAGATTGGCAGGTTTTGATAAGTATGTATATAGCATGTATTTTTCTGACCTTTCACTTGACTTTGTTTTTGTATAAGTTGGTATCTTGAGATAGCATGTAGTTGAGTTTGCTTTCTTATCTAATCTGACAGTCTGTCTTATAATTGAGGTATAAAATGGACTATTTTATTTAATGTAATTATCTATATTATTAGTTTAAGATCTGTCACCTTGCTTTTTATTGCTCTGTCCCACCAACTCCTTGCTTGTATGTTTGTTCCTTTTCTCTTACCTTCTTTTGGATTGTCTTTTTATCTTATTTTAAAATTTTCTTTTGGGTTCTAGGTGTGCACTGTTTTTGTAGACTTGCTTTGTATTCATGGATGAAGGTACTAGTTCTGTCCTTCCCATGTAAACATGTAAGCTAAATTGCTTTCTTAGATTACTCTTCTGCTCTGTGACTTTATAATAGCCTCTTCCCCTCTTCATGATCGGGGAGAAAGGGTTTGTTAGGCATATTAGATCTGTTCTTCTGAAATAAATTATTGAGAACTACCTCTCAATGATTTTATTTTCTTCTGTTTGTTTCCTCTCTTAGGAATTAGAAATTAAGAAAATGGCCAAGATTGGTAATAAGGATGCTTGCAGAGTTTTAGCAAAACAACTTGTGCATCTACGGAAACAGAAGACAAGAACTTTTGCTGTAAGTTCGAAAGTTACTTCTATGTCCACACAAACAAAAGTGATGAATTCCCAGATGAAGATGGCTGGAGCAATGTCTACCACAGCAAAAGTAAGTGAGAGCCTTTATATCCATGATTTATAATTTTATCAACGATATTTAAATATCAATATTGAAATCAGATTTAAAAGCACCTCCTGGTTTATATGTGGTACAAAATGTATGTAATTTTTAGTAAAACAAGTTATAATACTAGGTAATTACTTCTACATTCTTTGATGATATGTTTTAATACACAAGTTCTTGTTTGAGGACAATCCATTTTCTTTTCTTTTTTCTTTTTTTTTTCTTGAGACAGAGTCTTGCTCTGTCACCTAGGCTGGAGTGCAGTGGTGCCATTTTGGCTCACTGCAAACTCCGCCTCTCGGGTTCAAGTGATTCTCCTGCCTCAGCCTCCCAAATAGCTGGGATTACAGGCGTGTGCCACCACATCTGGCTGATTTTTGTATTTTTAGTAGAGATGGGGTTTCACCATGTTGGCCAGGCTGGTCTGCAACTCCTGACCACGGATGAGCCACCCTCTTCAGCCTCCCAAAGTGTTCAGATTACAGGCATAAGCCACCGTGCCTGGCCTACAATCGCATTTTGTGAGGATCACATGTAGCTTCTAATTTTATAAAATTGACTTTAAAAAGTATTTGCTTTTTTTCCCCTCGAATTTTCAGAAGATTTTTGACCTTCTTATCCCATTAAGCTATATGTTCTGACTACTTTAGAATGATAAATTTTTCTGGATTCATTTTTATGAATGTGTCAGAAGGTCACATGAATAGTAAGAAGATTTATCAGAACTTATGTTTTTCTAGAACTTACATTTAACTTGCTACATACATACACACAAACACATTTTTATATATCTATAATCAGTGTTTTTACTGTAGAGTTTAAAGGACTCTGAGTCTTTCAGTTCTCTAATAAATAAAGCACTTCTTGATACTGTTAATAATCAAAAGATATTAAGAGAGAAGCTCTGCTTTCACAAATTTTATAGTTCAATTGGGGGAGCTTAACATATGCCTCTAGGAACCTACCCAGTATGTATCAGTCTTGCTAGGCTTTATGAACTGCACGGACCTTGAATAGGGTAATCTAAAAGACCATGCATAAGACAAAGGTTTTAAGAATATCAGTAGATGTTAGATGTAGAGAAGAGGAAGCATTAATACAAAGTGCAAAAGAAAAAAGTAGCCTCAGAGGAAAGTGCAAGGTTTATGTTAGGGAAATGGTATACAGGCGATTTTTGTTATTCACAGTAGTTATGTCCCATGAACTCGGGAGCACTGAAACAGTGCATATTGAACTGTTGCTCCCAGGGGAAATTATATCTCTGTGAACCTTTGCTCACAACATTTTTTCATCACCTAATCTCTACCTAACCTTGTGTTTCTGTTTAAAGATGCCGTATTTAGTATATAATTGATTTGCTCATGTTTAGCTCATGACTAATGGCACTACACCTCATGCCAGAACAAAGCTTATCTAACATATATTTTCTGCATAAAGCACATCATGTCCTTCTTTCACTTAGGAACATTGGACAGCATGTTAACACAATGCTTCGGGATCATTTTAATCAGTGAGATCACCAACAAAAACCACAAAAGCGAGAAAAATGTGACACTAAATAGGCTATGGAAAGGACACTTAATTTTCAGTAAGAAAGCAGAATATCACCTGGTTTGGCCTTAGCTGGCAATGTGCATGTTGGCTGACTCAGATGTTTTGCTGCTTTGTTCATGTCCACAGATGAGCATGAAAACACTGCAGGTATTCATTTGAGGTTACAAAGAAATTTTAATGAGTAGGTAAATTCTCACATATAGAATCCACAAATAAGGAATAATAACTAATTGCACTTTAGACAGCAGAGCACATGAAGGTTGAATGCTGTGCAAACGTACAGTTAGAAGGATTAAATTCAATATTTGATAGCAGAGTAGGGTGATTATAGTTAACAAAAATCTATTGTACTTGGATGGTAGACACCCTGATACTCTGACTTGATCACTATGCATTATATACATGTAACAAAATTTTATATGTACCCAATACATTTGTGCAAATAAAAAGTAGAATGTATCCATTTTATGAAGTACAAAAAGTACAATGACATGTAACAATCTTTACAAAGAGAGAGTTTCAAGCTGGGCACCATCCTTCATGCCTGTAGTCCCAGCACTTTGGGAGGTCAGGGTGGTGGATCACTTGAGACCAGGAGTTCGAGACCAGTCTGGCCAACATGGTGAGACTCCATCTCTACTAAAAATACAAAAATTAACTGGGTGTGGTGGTGGGCATCTGTAATCTTATCTACTTGGGAGGCTGAGGCAGGAGAATCACAGGAACCTGGGAGGCAGAGGTTGCAGTGAACCAAGATCAGGCCACTGAACTCCAGCCTGGGCAACCGAGACTCTGTCTCAAAAAATAAGAAAAAGGAGAGAACGTTTCAGTATACATTTTGTTTCTCCGTTACCTTATTATTTTTGTTTGTTTGTTTTTTGAGACAGTCTCACTTTGTTTCCCAGTCTGGAATGCAATGGCGCAATCTTGGCTCATTGCAACCTCTGCCTCCCAGGTTGAAGCGGTTCTCCTGCCATAGCCTCCCAGGTAGCTGGTATTGTGGGCCGGAGCCACCATGCCTGGCTAACTTTTGTATTTTTAGTAGAGACGGCGTTTCACCATTATTGGCCAGGCTAGTCTCAAACTCCTGGCCTCAAGTGATCTGCCCAACCTTGGCTTCCCAGAGTGCTGGGATTATGGGTGTGAGCCACTGCGTGCTCAGCCTCAGTTAACTTCTTCATGATGAATCTTAGTTATTTTGCAGTGAAAAACACCGTTAAGGCAAAAACTTTTGTTTTCCTGTTTTGGTTTTACAGACGAACACAACTAATTATCTAATTCGGGGAAAAGATCATATATGAAGATTACATACATAGCCTGAAAACTTGTTAGTAGTATTGAAGAGAAAGATTACTCATTTTCAGTATTCTGCAGCTGGTGGGCTACCTAATGTGGTCCTGCCATATGGACATATGTGAATCGAAATTCTCATTTAAATTTCTTAGACATGTGTTAACTCAGCAAATATTTGGTTAAGTCTTTTAAGTAGGAACTATAACAACCAATGGAGATGAAGTGGAAAGGAAAGTTAGACAAGGGCTTAACCTTCATGAAGCTACAGTCTATTTAAGAGGAAGCCCATGGGGAGGTAGTTTGTGTGGTGGTTAGAAACTTGAGCTCTGGAGCCAGACTGCTTGAGTTCAGATCTCACACCACATAGTAACAGTGTGACCTTGTGTAAGTTATTTTGCCTTTCTGTGCCCTCCTTCTCCATTTATAATAGAGGGAAAATGGTAATACCTAGCATGTAAAGTTTTGTCAGATTTAAATGTCGTTTAACTCAAGTATTATATGTAAAGTTCTTAGAACAGTGCCTGGTGAGATTATATAGGCATTAGCTACTCTATCAACATCACCATCATCACCATCATCATTATCATTAGTATTGTTTACAACAACAATGTAAGTTGCAATTAAAGTAATTTAAGTTATACCAATAAATATAAAATTTCATATATCCTGACTGGATTTTATAGACATGTCTATTCTAATCTGGGGTGGGACTACTTTCCTAAGAAAATGGTATATAAACTGAAATCTGAAGTGTGTTGAGTGAAAGCAAATAGTGAAGAGGATTCCAAGTGAGGGACTGGTACATGTAAAGGTCCTGTGGCAGGAGAAAACATAGCACATTTAAGGAACTAAAGATATGTGTCTAGAGGGCAGTAGTGCAAAAGGAGACTGCCTTGTTAAGCAGAGATTAATCCCCGTTAGGTCTCAAAGGGAAATTATGGTATTTGGCTTTTAGCACTTAAGAGTAATGGAAAGCCACTAGAGAGTTAGGTGTGTTGAGGGTGATGAGGGGAGCAGGGAATGCTGTGTCATACTTGGAAAGATTGCTTTGGCTACAGCATTGCATACAGTTGAAAAAGGACTGTTTGCTTCATATCTTTGAAATCAACAAGTTTTCTATTATATAGTTTCTTTTAATATACTGAATTAACTATATAATGCATACATATATGTTTATATTATGCATCATATATATAAAAATGCAGTCATGTCTGGCTTAACATTAGGGATACATTGTGAAAAATTCACCTTAGGCAATTTTATCATTGTACAAATAGTATGGAGTATACTTACATAAACCTAGGTGATGTAGCCTACTATGCATCTAGGCTATATGGTACAGCCTGTTGGTCCTAGGCTACACTGTACTGAATATTATAGGCAGTTGTAACATAATGGTTTAATTATCTGTGTATCTAGACATATCTAAACATAAGAAAGATATAGTAAAAATGCAGTACTGTAAGCTTATGGGGCCATTATCTTGTATGCTGTTGGCCATTAACTAACTGTAAGTACATGGCACATGATGGTAAATAAATTTTGGTGGTACTAGAGAACATTAATTTCTTAATGAAATGAGTTGTGAATATATAATATAAGAGAATTGTTTTCACATAGTTTTTCAAAACTCACATTTTTATATTTCTTTAAGCCATGGGTTTAAATGTGTTAATAGATTAAGTATGTATGCTAGTATATCTTCTTATCTCTTTTAGATATTAAAAATTTTAATGAAAGTTTTTATAAAAATTAAATATAAAAATTTAAAAATGTATTGATAATACCTACTTGCCACATAAACAGGTACATTTAATTTTCTTATTTGACCAGCAAAGGATTTTATGCTGATAATTTTTTTATTATATAATTTCTTGCCTATTGTTCAGATGAGGTTTCTCACACTGGCCTTTATTATATAGATGTTAAGCAGATGGTTTCCAAATGACTATTTCATTTTTTTCTAGACTATTTAACACTGTATGTTTGATTGCGGCAGGATGGATATCTTTTAAAAGCCTATCTATATTTGATGTGTTCCCTTTTGACTTATTCCATAGTAAAATTTTCATAATTATGGAACTAACATGAATCTTGTAAATACGTTTATAGACAATGCAGGCTGTTAACAAGAAGATGGATCCACAAAAAACATTACAAACAATGCAGAATTTCCAGAAGGAAAACATGAAAATGGAAATGACTGAAGAAATGAGTAAGTTTAATAAGTTGTAATGAAATGTATAGTTTTCTCATCTTTGAATTGGCCATTTATTTCCTATCAATCTCTTATTCTCATTCACGAAGGTAGAAATGATGAAACCCAAAATGAAAGGCTCAAAATTCTATTTGCATTTAACTGAGGGAAAGGTATAAAATATGTTACGCCATATCTCTATTACATATTGGCTTCGGCAGTTTTACTTTATTGATTAGTATACCAAAACCAACTTGTGAGATAAATAATTCTTCATGATATAAGTCAAGTAGTTTCAGAGTTATGTCGACTCTTTGATACTATAGAAGGTTTGTCTGTATTAGAAGTGGAGGTAATGGAGCTGTTTTGTTTTTATTCTCATTTTTTTTCCCCTCTCACCAGAGTTTTCTAATACTTCGTTTTTGTCTTTTTGAATAGAAACTAATTCCATGTTACGGTGGAAATACAGAGAATACAAAGAAACAGCATATAAAAATCATCACAGCACCCGGATGTAGTTACTGTTTATGTTGTACATTTATTTTCTGTTTTTTCTCATAATCTTGATCTACAAAAGGAAGATTACCTTTCATGTACAATTATGAATATCTTGCTTTTTAGAAACATAATAGTATAACACAAGTATGTACTCATGACCTTGACATTAAATCTTCTCTGAAGTCTTTTTAAAAAATAGCTTTAAGACCAGGTGCGGTGGCTCACACCTATAATCCCAGCACTTTGGGAGGCTGAGTTGGGAGAATCACCAGGTCAGGAGTTCAAGACCAGCCTGGCCAACATGATGAAACCCTGTCTCTACTAAAAATACAAAATATTAGCTGGGCCTGATGGCAGGTGCCTGTTTATACCAGCTACTTGGGAGACTGAGGCAGGAGAATCACTTGAACCTGGGAGGCAGAGGTTGCAGTGAGCTGAGATCACGCCACTGCACTCCAGCCCGGGAGACAGTGTGAGACTCTATCTCAAAAAAAAAATAGCTTTAATATTATTTAACATCAGTATACCCCCATTTATCAAACTATTCTTGTGTTGGTCAATAAGATTGCTGTAAAATTTTTAATGTATTTGATAATCTTTTAAAAACTGTGTTTAAGTATTATCTTTGACTGAATTCTTAAATCTCTTTAGAATATTAACTTTTATAAGACTTTTGATTTGTACTACTGATTCTTTCCAGAAAGACTACACCAATTTTTATTTCACCAATAATGAATGACAATGACTGACCCCCTCATTGCACCCTGATCAGTATTAAATCATTGCTTATATTATGTCGAAAACTGGCATCATTGTTTTGAAAGATATTTTCTAAATGTTTTACAACTATAAAAAATACAAAAATAAATGTTTTAGAACTATGTAGGGATATATGAATGTAGCCTTGCTTATCTGTCAGTAGTTTAGTTTAACAGCTTTTAATAACATTTAGTGTATAAAATAGTATCTAATTAAGTTACCAGGGTTAATAAACTGATTATTGTTCTAGTATTCTATTTCATTTAGCTGTCTTTCCTCTCGGTGGTGATAATACTGCCTCTTCATCTTTGGTAGCTCCAAAAGTTCTGTAGTTTTTACTTTAGGCCTTTATTTTGAAAACTCTGATATCAGTTTTTTCAGGTTGTTGAAACATTATCAATCAATTTTTAATGACTGAGAGAACTGTTATTTATATAATGATCATAATATTTAACATATGGTTTCCAATGCCAGTGATGACAGTTCTTACCAGAGAAATTAACTTTTCCATTAAGCTATAATAAAAAGAATCAATAACCCTTACTTAATCATATATCTATCATACCTTCTGAAGTTCTCATTTGTATTTTAATACATTGCAAGTTAGTCTGAAATACTACTGGTTATTGATGGTTACTTGTGTTCTTAATAACCTAGTAAAATACACTAGCAATATTTTCATCCAAAAAGAAATTCAAGATGTAAATCAACATATCTTTTTCTGGTTGAAATTTTTATTCTGCCATGTTCCTCCAAAGCTTGTTCACATTCAAGTTTAAGACACAAGATCATTGGGAAATTTTATAGTATACCTCTGATGAGTTTTATTACACTTTTTCTGAAAGCATTCTTGTTAGTCTGATTATACCTCTAATCTTTTTCTTCTATCCACTTCACTCCTTTTTTCCTGCAACTACTTCTTTACTTAGGCCCTTATAAACTTCATGTGACCTGGACTTTGCAGCTCCTGTATTCTTTGCTAAGTTACATCTGAGTAACATACTGCTAAATTATTTCGTTCCAAGGACTTATCTTTGAGCATACTGATTAAATTTTATTTTGTACTAAGCAGAAAACTACAAAGTAAAATCCCCAAATTTTAAATCAAAAACAAGAAGGGAGTATTTGGGTTATGAAACATCTTCAGTTTATACTCTAGATGGTTGCCTACCTGATGTGACATTTTCCAGGGAGTCTGATTGCAGGTTTCTTGCTATAGCAGTCCTAAACCAGGAAACCCTGATAAGAGCATTCCATAGACAAGGACTCTCACTAGTAAATATTAAGTCTGTTTGCCAGGAGCCCCAGTTACCAACATGATTACAAGGAAATCAGACTAGGTTACCTGTCTTGCCTTTACTGGGGACATTCCCAGATACCAGGAGAGGAACAATTTCAGGCTAGATGCTTTAATTGTTTTTTCTACCAGACATTTTCCATTTATGTGTCTTAAGTAACAACCAGACAGAAGAACTTACTGTTTCTTGCCTACGTCCCTATTGCATCACGGTGACTTTGCCCATGGTGTTCTCTTTATGTATGACAGTGTGTGTTTAAACCATATGTATATTTGCCAGATTACTTCACATGTTACTTCCTCCAGTTGGATGTAATCTCTTCCTCTGAAACTTTATAATCATTTGTCTTTTCACATACCGCAATCTGTTTCTTAATTTTTTTCTTTTATACTCAAATGTGAACTATCTGAGGTCTTTATTTGTATTTGTATTGCATTTCAGGTACTTAGGTGCCCAGTTTCAAAGATAAAAAAGACATAATCTCAATCCATCAGAAATTGCTTTCCCACAACTGAACATGATGCCTTCAATACAAAGTGCTTTCAGTAAATATTTTGGGAAGGGAAGAGAAGAAGAAAAGGTTGTAGCAGTAATAATCCTGTTAAATCTGACATCATTCTTTCGGCAAATTTAATAAAATGTTGAACCTTAGATTTCTTTAGACTATTCTCCCTATATCTTGAATGTAAATTTAAGAAGTATAAAAATATGATTATAGATATAGAAAGAGAAAATAGTTTCCCAGATATTAACAGGATTTTTATTCTTGCATGTTCTTCCTCTACCAGCTTAACAGATACAATTTGTGAAATAATATTTAAAAATCTTAAAACATGTAGCTGTGAATATCACATGGTTTTTGTCTATTAGATGTAATTTTTAAAAAAATCAGAGTAGACCTGTTTACTGCAGGATAATTTGTGTTGAAATGAACATTACTCCAGATTTAATAGCTCAAATATGTATGTATCAATGTACTTCACTGACGTTTTGAAGGATTTTTTTTAGTTTGTTTACTGAATTTGCCTTCTGTAATATACAAAATAGTTGGGCTAACCTGTAAATATGTAAATCTAACCTGAAGTTTGTTTGAAAGTAACTGTGTTGCTTCTTCTCTCTTATCCCCCAGTCAATGATACCCTTGATGACATCTTTGACGGTTCTGATGATGAAGAAGAAAGCCAGGATATTGTGAATCAAGTTCTTGATGAAATTGGAATTGAAATTTCTGGAAAGGTATGAACATTATCTTTCCTTAGTTGGAAATAGTTTCTACCTACCACCTTTGTCACTTAATTGTTTTGTTTTCACTATGAGGTGCATGTTTTTATTTCTGTTTCAAAAGTAAATTAAACAGACCTCTTTACAGCATATCCCATGTCCTAGTCCAAATGTTTCCTAATGCGCTTTTTTCTTTTTCTTTGTTTACTATAGATGGCCAAAGCTCCATCAGCTGCTCGAAGTTTACCATCTGCCTCTACTTCAAAGGCTACAATTTCTGATGAAGAGATTGAACGGCAACTCAAGGCTTTAGGAGTAGATTAGTCAAAGAAAGTCACAATATTTTGCTTACTTATAATTAGTATAAACCAAGCACAGTGCAGATTTCTTTTACAAAACACACGTATTTTGCAAAAAAAAAAAAAAAAAATGAAGACCATGAGTGAACAGTTGTTTCCTAACCCATGGCTATTTTGAATCTTTTGCCAAAGAATGACAATGATGCAAAAATGGGAACAGTTTGGATTTTAATTAGAACTATTTAGGAGTGATGATGTGTAAAAAGTTGACTTCTCTTTTGCATGGCACAGAAAAATTATATTCCTTCATGTCAGTTTATGTTCTAAATCTTTTTCACTGAATATAAAATCGTGTTAAATGCCATTAGGCACCAACTTAAAGAGGGTTGTAAAAATATTAAAAGTATATCGTTAATTCTGTATCTGTTGCTTGTCTTTTGTAAGCGATTATGTATTATGACCACAGGCAGTTACAGCTGCCAAATTATTTTTAAATGGTCAAAAAGAAGAGTGCTATTTAAACATCTGTCTTAAAACTGTCATAACTTTTTTCTTTTTCCTTTGGGAGAACATTCTAGTTGGTAAGTTTATTACCTTTCAAAATGTGCTTGGCACCTACCTTACATAACACAGACCTATGGTGCACATCTTTAAATTATTTCAGCTGGCAGAAAAGAATTACATTTTAAACTGAAATCAAGGCCTCATGCAAAGATTATCCTGGCTCTTTTTTAAGCTTGTAAAAGTGAATTGAATATAATTAGTAAAAATAAGCAATGAATAAATAACACTTTATAGTAAGAAAAAAATATATTCTGCCCATCTAAAAAGAGAGTATTGTAATTGATTTTATGAATTATAATTTCAACTTTAATTTTGAACTGTATTAATATGTATATTGAATCTTCTAAATTGAAGCCATTATTCTCAATTAAGTACTTACAACTATGACAATGCTTGACCTACATTTTTAAAATAAAAATTAACATTTTTTTGATAAATTATAATATTACCAGAAATTACTGTCTAAATGTGTATTAGCAGTATTTCTTAAGGTAAATTGCCATGATATCTAATGACTGTGTAGACAGAGAAAATGAAGGAGTGCCAGACTAGTTAGAAATTAGGATTAGGTTAGTTTTGAAAAATGATGTTGTGATATATGGGTTTTGACACATCCTACCATGAAAACTGGAGGAGATAGGTGTAACCTGGTTAATTTGGGATGATGGACATTTTGGACTAATATTGACAGAATACGTCTTAGGACTAGTATACATGTGACATGGATTGCTAGGAGGAACAAAAAGCTAAATGGTGTTCAAAGATTAGGTTTCATTATTGATAGTATTAAATACACAGTTTCTCTTAACAGTGATGGGTCGAAACATTTTACTGGATTATGGAATGTTTACCGGAACATGTTTTGATTCTTGAATGTACATAATAATGTCATCTAACTTATTTACTTTCTTGTTTACATGTGGGGGCTTTTGTTTTTAAAAACTATTTTGTTAAAAAATCTCAATAAAGATTTATTATTGTTGTCCTTTTCTTATCTTTTTTACCCTTTTTGGCTGCTGCTAAAATTAAAAATTTGATGCATATTTGGTAATTTTTCAAAAGAATGATCTTTATTATTTTCCTGGAAGAACAGTTAGATAAACTCTGCTGCTTACATTTAAAAAAAAAAAAACTATCTTTTTAGGAAATAATTGGTACAAGACGAATGTTTGTGAATGTAATAAGCCTAAGAATTGATGGTTTCACATTAATAATTTTTTCCCAGTATTTTGAGGGATTAAACATTTTTAAGTTTATTTTTAAACTTGTAAGTCCTAGTGATTTATTTCATTTCAGTCAAACATGGATACCACAGAAGAATTGGAATATAAAAGACAGAGTGGTCATTCTGATTGGCTACATTTATGAAGTGTTCTGGTGGTAGTTTTCACAATCACTGCCACTGTAAATTTGTAATGTTACCCTCTCCTTTGCTAAAAAGGAAACAGTTCCTTTTGAGCCTTTAAAGAATAGGAAATAAGGATTCTTATAGATTGGCCTTAATGAAAATACTGTGTTTTTTTAACCCGCTTTTTCTAACGTCCTTAGGCACAAAAAAGAATTTAACATTTGTAATTAAACAAGAGGTAGCCATAGAAAGAATAGAAGAATATCTGTTACTGAAAAGGGCATAGCCCAAAGCCACATTGTGCTACCAAATGAAGTTATTTATGAGGGAAATTTCAGAGTACTGGAGAAGTAGAATGTGATTAAAAAAATGTCAATACTAATGATAACACCTGTTCTTAGAAAACATAAAATGACCATCTACAGATGTTATACACACTGTACTATGTGCTCTGAGGGGAATATCTGGTTATTGCAAGAGCTAATGGAAAAGGGCTCAAGACTGTGACCCTGTGGACCAGAGAGGAATCTATCAGCCTATGGGCTGTATATATATAAAATATACGGTGATGTATATTTTACTATTTGCATTTGAATACCTTTGGAGAAAACCTAGTACTCTCTCTGGCCAAAATGTGCATTTCCTACCATCCTGGTTGCCATACTTCTCACGTGATCTCTGTGGGCCTAATTTAAATATGTACTCTTATTTTAAACACTCCTATGTTAAAACAGACCAGGTTTTCCTTGTTTGAGACCTATGACGACTTGTCCCTTTGATGCCATTACTGTGCATAAAAAGGTTTTGGCAGGTTCAGAAACACCACCTTTCCAATTTCCTCTCTGTAGAAGCTGAGGATTCAAAACCATTCTAAACTTACTTCTTTTAGGAGTCAACTGGATTGATGTTCCCTTAAAGGAAGCCTGAAGATTATGAAGCTGGATTTCCGGTGCCCTCCTGTTGGAAAACCACATTCCCCCAACAACTTGAAAATACACACACACCCCAACCACCTCCAAACACTGAAAATATTATTTGACTAGACAGATCCTTTCCACCATTAGAAATGGAAAGGTAAATTGTATGAATGAGTTTATCAGCCAACTTTACTAGGTAAAGTTGAATGTACTGAAATAGTAGAAGTGACAAACATCTTTCTTCCATTTTAATGGACAACTCTACTGAATTCCTGAAGACTTAAAGGGCTCACAAATGCATAAGAAGAAAAAACTGTATGGCTAAAGTCAGACTTTGCCATTTATTGCCAAAAGTATGAACGTATCAGTCTACATAGTAAATTATATGTCATTTGCTTAATTGAGGTTTAAAATTCTAATGGTATTAACTATTTTCTATTGTATTAAAGATTAATCATCTATTAAAGTATTATTTTAATGTAGTCAGAAAGTAGTCTCATAATTAATAAAAATGATTTAATAGTAAATACCAGTATTTGCTATTTACACCTAACTTACGAATAGCTAAGTGAGTGTATTAGTCCATTCTCACAGTGTTATAAGGAAATAGACTGGGTAATTTATAAAGAAGAGGTTTTATTGATTCACTGCTCCACATAGCTGGGGAGGAGGCTTCAGGAACCTTACAAGTGTGGTGGATGGTGCCTCTTCTCAGGGTGGCAGGAGAGAATGAGAGTCCAGCAAAAGGGAAAGCCCCTTATTAGACTATCAGATCTCACTATCAGTTCTCACAATAGTGACTTGAGAACCAAGTAACTCTAAGGGAAACCGCCCCTAAGATTCAATTATCTCCACCTGGTCTCTCTCACCACATGTGGGGATTATGGGAACTACAATTCAAGATGAGGTTTGGGTGGGGACACAGCCAGATCATATGAGTGAGCAAATAATTGCTATTTCACTGGGCACAGTGGTTCATGCCTGTAATTCCAACACTTTGGGAAGCTGAGGAGGGAGGATCACTTAAGTCTAGGAGTTCGAGATTAGGCTGGGCAACACAAAAAGACCCTATCTCTACAAAAAATGTTGAATATAACCAGGCATGTTAGTGTGGCATCTGTAGTCCCAGCTACTCGGGAGGCGGAGGTGGAGAGCCCAGGAGACTGAGGCTGCAGTGAGCCATGGTCATGCCACTGCACTCCAGCCTGGGTGACAGAGTGAGATTCTGTCTCAATAGTAATAATAATTCGCGATTTCAGTAGTAAGTATTAACTCAAAATAATTTCTTTTAGGAAAAAACTATTGGTACCCAATACTGGTTGTGTCTAAACTTGAAAAGAATGACCTTATGGATAGATGTTTGATAATACTAATTATGATCCAGACATATGATGATCTAAGCATATAGACATGCTTATTTTTGTTACATAAAGTAAGAGTAAACATTACTAGATGATTTATATTTAAAATGTGAAACAATCACTAATGTAGATTTATACTACATTACATTTTATTTCTATTTGCAAGTTTCAAAGTGCATATATACATATACATTTATATATACATGATCTGGCTTTTAGCAAATTGAAGAATCCCTTCCCCAATTAATGTGTTTTAAGTAGGCGAAGAAATACTGAGTTATCCAGAGAAGGAACTTGAATGCCTGTGTGGCTGAATAATTGGAATTTACTCTTAAATAAGAATGTTGTATTTATACTTTTTGATGCTAAATGTGTGCTTAAACATGGATGATTAGGCCACTGAAACCCGTTTTGTTAGTTAAATGTCTATTTTTGTTAGTAGTATATCAAATTTTTACCCATCCAAATGATGGTGATTATGTATACACATACATATATGATCTATGTAGATTATAACCTGTAAAAATGCTAGGTCTTTAATAATATCATAAAAAGATACTGGATAGTATAATTTATTTAGTAAGCATTCTAAATCAACAATACAAATTGTTCTAATTGTTACCACTTTTGTTATATAAAATAAGTTAGAGAAACATTGCCAGCAGATTTCCATTCAAAATGCAAAAAGTCACTATTAAGTTGATATCCCATTACAGTTTGCTTCTGCTAGCATCTGTCAAGGAAATGCATGCTTATATTGTAAATAAATATGTCCTTTCCAATACAGTTCTCAGAATTAAAATCTCAATATGTCAAACTTTTTACAAATAGTGAATCAGATTCTAATCCATTATTCCAAAAGTGATCATGGCTTATCATAGAAACCTGGATGATTTTCTAGAATGTGAGATTGCGAAAACATTATAATTTAAAATTAGGTGACACCATTCACATTTGTAGCATTGTTAACAGTACATCCCTTCATTTAACAAAGATCGTGTGCCTAATATGAGCAAGAATTTCCCAAGCCCTGGAGAAATGACAGCAAACAAGCCAGATATCTTCCCATCCTGTGGCAGCTTACAGACTAATGGTTTGGGGCTTAAGAATCCATAAAACATTATTTTCTACAGCTACACATCAAAAAGCTAATATTTAGGAAGAATAAAAAGATCGTAAATTAACGTTTCTACAAATCTCTTTTGAAACAGTTCTGTCAGCTATATGCCCTAAATTTTAGCTTCAAAGGTGTGAATCCTGATTGAGGTTTATTCTTAAATGTAGTAATAAAAGTATAAGACACCTCCAGCTCTAAGTTCAAAACTTTTAGTTCAGACAAACTAGTAGAGTTAGCAGTAAGCACAACATTGGATATTTCTTGCAATGTGCTTTAAATATGTGTCATTACTGACTTAAATATTAAAAAGCTAATAAACAAGTTTGGGAAAGGAACCTATAAACCCATACATACACTCATATATCCATGTGTGTGTGAGAGAGACAGAGATTGTTTTATTATTGTCAATATATTTTGCTTAAAATGTATAATGTAGCTTCTGAGAATAATTATTTAAGTAAATACCATCAAAATAATTTAAATAGCTGATTTCTTTTTTAAAAAAGTGGAAAAGTAAAGCTTCTGTAAAAGTTATTGGTATAAAATGATTTTAAGTCAACCAAGTAATTAATTTCTGTTTTTGTTGACAATGAGAAAGGAATAAAACAGGAAAAGAAAAGACTATTACACAATAGAAAATCTTATCTGCACTCAAGATGCTCCTTAGAAATAGAAAATAAGCTCTGATTCAGACTTGTTTTCACCCGTTTTTCTCTCTGCCTCCGGTTGCAAAACCAAACTCTTACTACTTCTTTCTCCAGATTCAGTTCTTCAGCCATCCGCATGATCTCTTGAGAAGAAGGTTTATTCTGTTCTCCAAAGTGTCTCTCCAGAGCATCTTTAGCAGCAATACTGGGGTGGGGTAGAGATAAGAGGTGAATTTACGTTGTTTTTACTGAAGTTTTTGGCAGATTAAAATTAAGTTAGGTTGAATTTCCTAAATATTAAGATGAAAAGGAAATTTTAAAACTCTGAACACACTTGCCAAAAAACTTTAACAAGGACAAATGTACAATTTGCTAAATATGTAGATGTGTTGTCTTATGCAAGGTACAGTTACACAAGAGAGTCACAGAGAGAGTCGGGGGACCTAGGCTTTCTATGTTTATTCCACTTTGTGCCACCAGAGGGCGCTGAGTTCTTGAAAAGAAAGTGAACATTTTCCCAGTCATTTCTAAATCTCTCCCCAAAATCATTTAGGGCTGTGTGCAATAAAGAAAATCTCCAGTGAACAACCAACCAAACAAAACAAAACCTGTCTTTTAGCATTTCCTAAGCATGTCTCACAGAAACTACAAAAAGATCAACAAGCAATCTTTTTGGATTGAAATGCAAGAGTCATGTTGAACTTTAAGAGACTAAAACACTTACTAGTGTCATATTTTAAAATAATAGAGATACCATAGATACTACATTGCCACAACCATAAATTATATGTAAAAGGACAGCAGATATGGCCACTGTCTTAGAAATTATTGTTTGCTTTCTGTTTTTATTCAAAATTTCTGGAGCAAAAGTGTTCTTGAATCAATCAATACATAATTTTCCATCAAATGTTAAAAATTATTAGCTCTCCATTTTTCACAATTAAAGTAATAAATTATGATTTTTAAAACCTATCCTGGTTCTTCATTTGACTGTATTCACCTTATATTTATTTTTATTTTTTATCTTTTTATTTTATTTTACTTTATTTGTTTTTAGATGGAGTCTCGCTCTTGTTGCCCAGGCTGGAGTGCAATGGCGTGATCTCAGCTCACTGCAAACTTTGCCTCCCTGGTTCAAGCAATTCTTCTGCCTCAGCCTGAGTACCTAGGATTAGAGTCATCTGCCACCAGGCCTGGCTAATTTTTGTCTTTTTAGTAGAGACAGAGTTTCACCATGTTGGCCAGACTGGTCTCGAACTCCTGATCTCAGGTGATCCAGCCGCCTCAGCCTCCCAAATCACCTTACATTAATATGTTATGTTACACCTACATTACAATCAAATGCTCATTTCATTTATAAAATACCAGTTTTGTCCTCTAGAAACTCTTTATATAAAGAATACCTTATAGTTGTTCTTCGTTTTCTTTTCCTTTCATTTGCTCCCACTTTTTCACTGTACAAAGCTAAAATGTGGAAAAGAGATAATTACAAACTCCAAGTAGACTTTCTATAAAAAAACTCTCAGATTTGGATTTCAAATTTTCTTGATAAAACAGTACAAAATAAAAATGCCAGACATTTTTGTCTTAAATTTTTGCAGTTTAAGTAATTTTCTATTATAGAGCTTAGAGAAAAATGTTAACAAAGAAATAAATATTAATCTTGCAAAAACACCTTCTACAAACAATATCCTCACTTTACCTTTGTTGGAATGCTTGCTGTAAATACTCTCAACCCTCGTTTTTTATCCAGCCCTGACATTTGTATGAGTAGATAATTTTATCTCATTAAGTTGCATATCTAGCAATTGCTTATATTATTTACTTGGACGACTGGTGTGTGCAAATGCTTTGTGTACACTAATATTTGTGATTCACATACAGCTTCTTTAGTATAAAAGAGAGACAAAAAATACGGATGTGTAAAAAAAATACTTTACCACTTCATGCTGATACCACCTTACCTTGTAAGCTTTCCTTATACAAGTTATTCTTTCCTCAATATATTTATTTCTATACTTACATTGCCTTCCTTTTTGGTTACTGTTTTTAGTGTGATGTAGCAAGATGTTTATTTTTAATCTCAAAGAGAAAAGGAGAAAAAAATCCCTCAAACCTCCTGCTTCAGCATTAATCCTACTGACTGAAGCCATTATTGTTGGGTTAAAACATAGCATAGCCTTCAGAGAGACAGTTTAGTACCTCCCACTTGCTCAGCTTCCTCCAGCCATTTGGATAAGATTGCTTTCAGTTTGCATGCATTTTTAAAGCTGAGCTGCAGATTTTCAAATCGGCAGATAGTTGTTTGACTGAATTCAGAGCCGTGCACAGCTGCCAGGGCCTCCCCAACATTTGTTTGGGTGTATCCTGTGAAGGGACAATAAAGACCATCAGCTCCAACTTTCCAAGAAATGTTAATTTTGGTTCACTGTCACACAGATCTGTGTATCTTTGTCAACTATTAAATACTGTTTTTTAACTATATATTCTTGGCAAAGTAGAGTTATTTTGTAAGGTTCATTGTACTTTGAAGTACTTGTCCAATGCTTCAAAACATATTTCTTCTAGTTAATAAATTACTTTTATCTAGTCATCAAAAGAATTCAGATAGAAACCTCTGCCATTCATAATATTTAGCCAGTGTTTAGGTATCTCCTAAACACTTTATAAGACACTTGAAAATTATGGCTCTTTTAATCATTATTGTTAAATATCAAATGATATATGCTCAAACATCTTTAATATGTTAACTATAATGCATCAAATATATGGTTATATATCACAAAATGTTTTATTTTAACTCTAAAAGATTCAACGATATTGTTGAGGGGTACTAAATACAACTAAGAATTATGCTACTTTCCCTAAAAACATATTTACTAAGAGGTCATGATTACACATTTCATGTATACCTCTGAGCCTGTTTTATAGTTTTTGGTAATGCCTCTATCTTCAGACAAAAGATCCTATTGTTTGTCCCAAACATTCTTAGAGTACAGCTGAAATAATCAACATATAGTTTGAAATATTCACAGCAATATAAGTAGAAAACTGAAAATGAATTTCACAAAGATTCCTGCTACTGTGTTTATTACATGTAATAGCTACATATTATTTCAAGACCTAAGGCTATATACCAATATGTATAACATGGTTACATATGATTGCCCATCAATAAGTATTATTATTAAATTACCAATGGTTCATTTTGCAAGTGCAGAGGTTTGAACTATCATTTCAATCCATTAAGAATATATACAACTTTATGCAATTTTACCAAAGTTCATTGTTATAGTTGTTTTATGTTAAAAACACTTCAACAGAAAAATGAGCAAAGGCTCTCAACAGATAGTTCACAGAAAATGAAATAAAAATGATTGTCAAACACATTAAATAATGCACTTCACACTCATAATAAAAGAAAACTTTAAATGAAATAACCTTGAGATGTCACTTTGACCTGTCTGATTTTCAAAGATCTAAAAGAATAACAGCATATCTTTTCCGTCAACCACCATTTATTTATTTTATGTTCTAGTTATACTCTTCTAGGTGCTGGAGATATCATTAAGGATAAAACACAAAGATTTTTTAAACTCATGCCTTTTTGGAGTTTATATAGTCATGGGATGGTGAAAAATAGTCTCATGGTGGTAGTAAAGTTTGGCACAACATCACTGCAGACCAGTTTGACAACCGCTATCAAAATTACTAGCACACATACTTTTGATCAAGCAATTATGCTTCTAACTTTTTTCTACACATATATTTATATGGGTGCAAAATACATTTATAGGGCTAATCATCATGGCATTGTTTTTATAGCCAAAGATTGGAAACCACCTGAATTTCATCAGTAGAGGACTAGTCAAATAAATTGCAGTATGTTCATAAAGTGGAACTTGACAGCTCCACAAAGGAAAAGAAGCTCTGGAAAAATTACTACTGAAAACTTCAAATAATACTTATGTTTGACACAATATATATATTTGCTTGTGTAGGCATGAGATATCGTTGGAAAGATACAGAAGGATCTCACAACAGTGATAAACAGAAAAAGCAAGCAGAAGGGATACATGTCGCTTATGTTCTTTTGTACTTTTGAATATATGAATGTATGGCCTATTCAAAAGTTCAAATAATATACAGTTAAAAATGGACACTTCAAAACTAATCTTGAGGTAGGAGAGTTTTGAAAGAACATTATTAATTTTAAAATTACGTATTTAGGCTCTGAAGAAATTATAAGAAAACAAAGGTTTTTGGAGATATCCGTAACAATTACCTATGTCCACAGTAGAGATGAAGAATGAGAATCATCTTAGACTTTTGAGCAACATGTAAGAGATTTAACAGTAAGACAGATTTGCAAACCGAGTTATTTTTCCTGTTGCCTTTAACAAGCACATACCTAATTTAATTCTTCTCACTTTAAATTCATTGGCAAACTTTTCAAGTTCTCTGATCTCTGGAGAATCCATGTCTATCGGCTCTTCCACCAATTTACTTTTCCGCCTGAGTTCCTGCTTGAAGTCAGCAGCTGTGGGGTCCTCTGCCAGGAGAGGCTGGGGTATAGAAGGAAATCCATGACTCAAGGTGTGGTCAGGAAATTTATAGAGACAAGGGGTTAAACTACCTGTGAGTAAACAAAGAAAAAAAAATGAAAAAGACCATTTGTAATTCTGTCTTATTTCTCTGTAAGGAAGGTTTTTGTCTGATGTAGCGCATTATTCTGCTTTAGCCAGTCTCAATACTTAAAAGGTTACCTTACATTCAGTCTCTTTTGAAGTAGGAGTCAAATGAGCTTAGTAGAATTGAAAGTATTTATCTTCTACCTTCTCCAAAACAAAGATAAGGTTAAAGGAAAGAAGCAAATAACTAAAATAAAAAGAAACAACTTCTTTCAGAGTATACATTTTCTATCATTTTTTTCTCTTAAATGGCACCTATTCCTGAGAATCTGAGGTTGAACTAACCAGAATCTATGTATTGAACTCTGTTTTCTCAATTCATCGAACAAATCATCTGTGAGGTTTGTTGTAATTATGGCACTACATGCTTTGGCTATGTGCTCTGCTGAGAAGTTTTCTTGAAAAATAACAACAGAAAAATAAAAATGATACAAATAACTCAGTACACTATAATAATGATTTACGTAGCATTTACATTGATTTCGATATTATAAGTAATCTGGAGATGATTTAAAGTAGGGAATGTGCCTAGGTTATAAAGAAATACTACATCATTTTATACCAGGGACTTGAGCATCTAAAGGTTTTGGTACCCTTCAGAGTCCTGGAACCAATATCCCACATATATCTAAGGATGATTGTATAAGAAAGACATTTTTACATAAAAATATTGAGTGATTAATCATTTTCTTAGAAGTATAAATAAATATTTTAAAATAAATTACTATGGAATACATGCAATAATTATTCTTAGAAACTTACTGAAAAAAATGCATCAAGAGTTCATGCTACCTATAATTTCTCCACACATACATTCTCAACTCAGACATGAGTAATAATATATTTTTCCAGAATACATAAATCTTACATTAATATATCAACATGTAATGAGTAAAGAAGAGTATAACTCAGCAAATTGTTGGTTTATATTATTTATATAAAAATATGTAATTATAAAGTGCACCCCATCTAATAGGATATATTATTTTTCTAAAGCAAAGAAAACGTACAAATGAGAGATTAAATAAATTTGCATAAAATAAATTTGTCTGCTTTAAAGCTGGGAAAAAGATGTGAAAGAAACTATTTTTGTCTTTAAAAAATTCCTGCTACTTTTATAAACCAAAATCATCCAGGTTCACTTTTGTAAATGTCAGTTAACTATCCATTTTTTGCTTTATTGTGTGGCATCTTGGTCAGACCAGGGAACATTTTTAAAAGCAATTTTACTAACTTTTATTATATAGCTTTTCTTCAAAATGTTTATTGTCTGTGGGTTCATTGTTTGCTTTTTGTTAATTTTAATTTTCTTCTAAATTAAAAGAAGAACTAATAGATGTAAAAAGAAAACTGATGACATTTATTTTAGCATTTATTTAATATTTACCTGAAGACTGGTGCTTATGCTTCCAGAATTGATTCCCATATATATTTATAAAATCTTCACTTCTTTCATTATTTAGGTATATCAGGGATCACTTAATAAATTTAATAATAAAATACCCTGAGAAAGAGTATAAAGAAAATCTAGGCTACTGTTAGATTTTTGTACACTTAACGTATTTTAAGCCCCTTTAGATAACTCATTAACCTACGTTAAATTATGTTTATTTTATATAAATTGTGCATTTTTACATAAGCATATCATAAGGTTTGTTATCACATTTGATTCTTATTTTCAATTTCTCTTGCTGATCATAATCGTGTACTGCTACAAATCTTTTATGCAACACTTTGTGTTGTGTTAATTTCACATTTGTCATCTTCTTTCTTTTTATACAAAAAATGAGTTAGGAAAGATACATATTTTTTCTCATAATTTACAATGTAGGAAATTTAAGTAGAAAGAAATTAAGTAACTTTCCTCCAGTGCCCAACGAATTAACTTTGCAGTTTAAATCAAAACTGAAGTCTAATAAGCATTGCAGTAAGCCACATCAAAATAATTGCCTGGTTCATTTGTCTTAGGCAGTCTATACTGAGGGAAATTAAATAACTTCTCTTTAAAAGGTTTTCTCTGCATTTAAACACCTTTGGCTATGTTAAACAAATGCTTTTAGACAGAAATATTATAATAAAAATATATAAAGTATGTCATCCCTATTTCCATAAAATTGTTTATTTATTCATTTGTTTATTTTTTATTTTTAGAGATGGGATCTCACTCTGTCTCCTAGACTGGAGTGCAGTGGTAAAATTATAGCTCATTGAGTCTCAGATTTCTGGGCTCAAGCCGTCCTGCCACCTCAGCATCCTGAGTAGCATCGACAGACATGCTTCACCATGCTCATCTAATTTTTTTAAATTTTTGCACAGACGGGATTTCACTATGTTGTCCAAGCTGGTCTCAAACTCACAGCTTCCCAAGCGCCAGGATTATAGGCATAAGCCACAGCACCCAGCCACAAAAATTTAAAGGTAGTTTATACATTATAAGTACTCTGGGAAAGTGGACACACAGAAAAAAAATTTTGAATGGAATCTATGAAAAGTACACAGAAAATACCATGTTACAAGATTTGGCATCCAGAGCCAAGAAAGAAAATGTGATGTGTGATACACTTTTATTTCTTATTATTTTTATTTTTTTTGAGACAGAGTCTTGCTCTTGTCCTCCAGGCTGGAGTGCAATAATGTGATCACAACTCACTGCAACCTCCGCCAGCTTGAAGCTATTCTCCTGACTCAGCCTCCTGAGTAGCTGGAACTACAGGCACCTGCCACCATACCTGCTAATTTTTGTGTTTTTATTAGAGATGGGGTTTCACCATGTTGGCTAGGCAGCTCTTAAATGCCTGACCTCAGGTGGTGTCCCCGCCTTGCCCTTCCAAAGTGCTGGGATTCCAGGCATGAGCCACCGTGCCCAGCCCACTTTTATTTTTCATTATATGAAAGTATCTACAATTATCTGCAGTGTCACAGATTTACTGGAACTAACTTCACGCAGAATTTAATCACAATGATTTAAAAGAACAAACGAATTTCTGTTTCTATCATCTGAGCCTGCATTTGGGTGAGTGTGGAGAGTGACTGGAATAATATGTATAGCAATATATTTTTCAAATCCTTTTAAAACCTAGATTACTGAAAAAAACAGGAAGAAAATAAAAGATGTGGTGAGTCATGTGCAACGGAGGTCTCATAAACATTTTCTGAAACATGGATAAAGAAAAATTATTTTTAGGTCTGGACAGCACACACACACACACACACACACACACACAGCTCGGAAGTGTTTGCACACTACAGTTCTAAACACATTTTCACACTGAACATTAATACATTAATTCCGGAGAGCCTTTGTAAATTGCTGTGTATGGATTTCTGTGTGACAGAGGAGGGAGAAGAACAGAGGTAACTCTTTTAAAGCAGGCAATGGGAGTCAGAGATAGGGCTTGCCTTACTAGGCACTGACTCGATGTACCACAGCATGGGACAGATTCATCTTCGCAGCATGTGGTTAGCTGACAACATCTCAGGTTACAGGCTTGATGCCTTAAAAAAACCGGAAGGCCGGGCACAGCGGCTCACGCCTATAATCCCAGCACTTTGGGAGGCCGAGGAGGGTGAACCACGAGGTAAAGAGATCGAGACCATCCTGGCCAACATGGTGAAACCCCGTCTCTACTAAAAATACAAAAATTAGCCGGGCGTTTGGCACACGCCTGTAGTCCCAGCTACTCGGGAGGCTGAGGCGGAAGAATCGCTTGACCCGGGAGGCGGAGGTTGCAGTGAGCTGAGATCGCGCCACTGTGCTCCAGCCTGAATGCAGAGCAAGACTCCGTCTAAAAAAAAAAAAAAAAAAAAAAAAAAAAAAAAAAAAAAAAAAAAAAAAAAAAAAAGGT